>LPNX010757698.1:0-134235 GCA_001517045.1 Pseudotsuga menziesii | reverse complement strand
ATGGTACTGTCGTGTGGATTTTACGAGCCCAGGACAGTTCATGCTCATGGTTGCTTTCAATTTTAGAGAGTCTGAAAGCGATAAGAAGACTCCAGGGGGGTTTCTTTTTCATGTGTTAGTCTCCAAGGCCCGAAGAAGCATAAAAGGATGCAATGAAGAACTCTTCTAGTCGGTGTGACTAGAGTATGCCTTTTTTGTAATTAGTCTACCAGGTCCAGAAAAGGGTTAAACTTATACCAGATAGACGCCCTTTCAGGTGCTTTAACGAGCATGAAAGGAAGCAAGATTGCTCGATGATCTTTTTATTGTTTTAGGAGTCAGAAAAGAGCTTAACAGAAACTCCCTAAGTGCCATTTCGTATAGGACTTGTCCGGCCCGAAAAAGGGATAAAATTATACCGAACAAAAGGAATGGCCAGGCAAGGAGGAAGTGTTCAATCAAGGAACATTTATGATGACCAGGAACGAGGGTGAGGGGGAACACTGGTGGGCCTCCTTGCGGGGTGAATGAATGGTGGAAAAATAACGAAACATTGGCAGTATTACAGGAGTGGATGGCTCATGTAAAAAGTGTGGAACAATCTCATGGCGGTCGATGTGGCACGCAAATCGAGGCAACAAGGTGTCGGGACGCAATGTTGAAATTGTACCAAGTGAGAGAGAGAAATGATCTCAAGCATCATCATGATCTCGGAAAAATGAATCCGGCGAAAAACGAGACCGGTCGAAGGGGCGCGTAAACCGAGGCGACTAGCGGGGTCTAAAAAATGGGCAAAAACTGACGTAGAAAAAATAATGCAACGAGGTGACCATCATGACGGTCTCGTTGTGCTGATTCCAATGGTGGAAATGGTGCAGAAAATTGACTCCGTATGGGTTCAGAATGGCCAAAACAAGAAAAAAGTCAATGGACTATAAATAGTAAGTGGGCCTAAGTGTCATTTGTACTATTTGACTTTGACTAGGGATCAGAGTGGACCAGATCATGAAAGCAATAGGTCATGGCCCACTGGAATGTGGCACCAGCATTTTTTAGGCCAAAAGGCATGACGCAATAGGAAAAGGTGCCCCATGGGGTAGTAAAGGCAGTTTTGTACTGGTCTTCCTTTCGGATTTGGATCTGATTGTATCCGAAAAAACCGTCCATGAACGAGAGGACTTCATGCCCCGCACACGCATCGATGAGCTGGTCAATAAATGGCGTGGGGAAATTGTCTTTGGGATAGGTGCGGTTTAAATCTCGGAAGTCAGTGCATACTCTAATGGTGCCTTGTTTTTTGTTAACGGGAACAGGGTTTGAAACCCAGGTGGTATAGGCAATAGGATAAATGAATCCTGCCTTGCGAAGTTTCTCAATCTCTGCTTTGACAGCTGGGAGTTTTGAGGGATGAATGGGATGTTGTTTCTGACGAATGGGGGGTACATCAGGCCATGTGTCAATGTGGTGCTCTATAATGGCAGGGTCAAGACCGGGCATTTCGGTATAGGACCAGGCAAAGACATCACGGAAATCTCTGAAGATTTTTTTGTATTCCTCAATCTCTTGCTCACTGCAGGAGGCTCCTAAAGTAATGAGTTCGGGGGTGCTTCCTGGGGCAGCGATATCAATTTGGAGGACAGGTGAGATGTTGGCCATGTTACCCTCCTCGAAGGCGTCAGGAGCAGGAATAGGGTCCTTGAACCAGTCGACCTTGGGGGGAAGGAAGTCTTTGGATTCAACTGCAAATTGGGTAGCAGTGTTAGAGGAGGATTCATCTGGGAGGAAGTAGGAACGATGGTGCATGTCATCCCAGGGATACTCCGGGGCAGTGAGAGCCTCGAGGATTTCCTCATCAGTACGGAAAGTTTGTGTCGTCAAATCGGTTGACGAGGGAGTAGTGGCGGAAGAGATCATATAAATGGTATTATCCTCTCCGGAAGGGGAAGAGACCGGGGGGTGGATCTCCTCAATGGTGGGTGGTGCTGTCTCAAGATCCATATTGTTCATCTCATAGAGAGCTTCTCTGTACTCGGGGAGATCGGGACAGTGAACGGTGTAATGCCCGTAAACACCGCATATGGCACAGGGGTGGTTAGTGCGTAGGGATTTGTCGCGAGGCTTAGGGGTTGGATCAAGTTGGACAACCGGTATACTGGGGTCGTCGTCAAGCATTTGCATGTGTTCCTGTACTACCGGTAACTAAGGACATTGGTGAGTCACATGGCCCAACTCATCGCACAGTGAGCATTTGGGAGGAGCACGAAACACAGGGGGTTTTTTACTGTCTTGGGAGGTGGGACAACAGTGTAAGGTTGGGGGCCTCTGCCCCCAGTTGGTTTGGTAAGAGGAGGGGGGGGTTCGTGGAGGACGACGGGGTAGCGACACTGGGAGGTGGTTGACTAGTAGTGACAATGGGTTGCACTGGTTGCAGGATGACATCTGGTGTCGACGGGGGAACGGGAGGCGAAAGATACCAAACGGGTAATCCTAAGGTTAACCCAGGGAGGCTGAGGGTAGCCATGACCGGGGCGCTAACTACTCCTGAGGGAGGGATGAGGAAAGGAATGGTATGAATGGGTGTAACACCAATGTGACTAGGTACCAAAGGGGGTTTAGGAAACAAGGGCGGTTGATGAGTAGGAGTTTGCGTGCTATGGGACAGGGTACATAGGTCAGACACGTCAGTGGCGGGTGACGGGGGTGGAATAGATTGGAAGGTCGAGGTCATTGGCGCGTCTGAGTAAACTCCGGGCCCCATAGAGGAAACAAGTGAGGTGGTGGTACCTGAAACAGGTTGTTCAACCATGGGGAGAACATTTTCGGGTGCCGTGGGGGCATTGGGATCATAGTAGGTGAGTTGGTCGACCTTGACCACGCGTCCCTCATGGGGGAACATCATGGTACGAAAAACGGAAGAAGCAACCGCCCGCATGGTGTACATGTAGCTGCGGCCAAGTAAAAGGTTATAATCAAGCTGTGCATTAATAACCTCCATGTCGATGATGACGGTTTTTCCAGCCAGCTGGGCGGGGACGTTAGTTAATAGGCCTTGTGGTTGAGCCGAACGGCCGTCGTAGGCTCGCAACGCAGTATTGGACTGTTGGAGAGGGGGGGATCCCAATTTCTGCCAGATGAAGGTGGACATGACACATGTAGAGGCACCTTCATCAATAATGCATCGATGGATGACAAAATTCCTAATGGAAACAGAAACTTGGAATGCTAAAGTGGAAGGCATGCAGGGTTCAGATTGGTCCAAATCAAATGCCATTAAATTCGAATCATTTGGATCGATAGCCCCAATGGCTGAGAGTAAAGTCTTGCACTGTGAAGGGCAGTTTTTTAAGACTTCTAACGCAGACATGGCTGCGGGAGATTGGGCTAAGTCATCGACAATGTTATAGTTTGACGTAGCCCGCGCATTGGGGTTATTGTTGATACGGCGAAGCGGGAAATGAGGTGCTTCGGGAGCGCCATCTAGTGGAGGTGGAGGTATACGTAACGCCTGATCAGTGGGATGAGCGTTAGTGGGTTTATCTGCGGGAGGGGCTTCAGGGGTGGAGCCATATTGGTTCTGCCGGGTCTGGAGGTTGACCTCATCGGAGGACATCATTAACAAGTGGTGGGTACCTAAGTCAAACATGGGTTGATCAGGAGCAGCGTAAGTGATTTGTTGTTGGGTTGGCACGTTGGCTTGAGGGGGAGCCAACGGTTGAGTGTTCACTACGCCTTGGTTTGGTAAGGGGTTTTGTAGCACCAAAGGTGGCTGCTGAGGTTGTGGGGGGTTGGGTGGTGCTTGAGGAGCCGCATGCCCTTGGCAGTGGGCATCATCAACCCAAAGTTGCCGAGCTCGCTCCAAGTGTGGGAAAGTATGTGTGTAGTGGCCATAGACCCCGCAAATAGAACAAGGATGGTTGGTTCGCAAATTGGGGTTTTTAGCCTATTTGGGCGGGCGATCATGGTTTTGGTTAGCAAGGGCCGCATTATTATTATCGGGGGGATTAGGGGGTTGACTAGCTTGGTCTGTAGGTTGGTTGTTTCCACGATTTCGGCCCCTGCCGCGGTTTTGTTGGCCCTGGTTGTGTTGGTTGTTCTGGTTTTGCTGCGGGTTTTGTTGGGCGTAAACTTGACCTTGGGCAGCAGGTGGATTCTGAGGTTGCGTAGGTGCTAGAGCAAGTTGCGGTGGATGATATGTAGGTGGAGGCTGCGTAGGTGCAGCAACTTGAGGGGGTTGCTGATAGGGCTGCGGAGCGGGTTGTGGGTTTGCCGCAGGGGCTGCCTATGGCGGGTAATAATCGGGTTGGGCTTGTCAAGGTGCAGGAGCTGGTGCATCCTGCTGGTGGTAGTAGGGCTGAGGTGCGACCGGGGGGGCGTAAGCGGGAGTCGCATGATCGAAACACTGAGGTGTACATGAGGGTCCATGGGAATGGTGGTGATGTGTCATGGGAGCATACGAGTTGGTTGCTCCAGACTTTGAGGTAGCCCGCGAAAGGTCAGGGTCAGGGGTAGGATGTGCTATGGAAAATGGTTGAGGATGCGAAGAGACATGGCCAATGATGCCGTCGACAACGTGGGATGCCCCAGGCACATCGTGCTAGGAGGAATCACCGCGAGGGGCGTCAGGTATAATGGTATAGAGATAACCCGGCTGGGCGTAAATGAGGTCGAATTGTTGGGCCTTAAGGATGGCCTCTTCTTCAGACTAGGGTCTTTCGGATGCCACATCCTTAGAAATGATAGGAAGAAGGGATTTGAGGAACCAATCTAGGAAGATACGGTCGTATAATTTGATCTTGCATAAGCTACGGCGTCGACGCCACTCATGAATATGGTCCGTGATGTGGGTAGCCATGTTTTGTCTGCACGATAGGAGGATCTCAATGCCCGCGTCATAGCGGACAGGTAACTGGAAGAACTGCAGGAAGGTTGATTCAAGGGAAGCAAAGGTGTTATGGGTTCCATGGGGTTGCTCGATATACCACTTGGCTGCAGAGCCAATGAAGGTGCGCTGTAAGAGACGGAGGTGAATAGAGTCGTCCACTATGGAGTTGGAGGAACACCATAGATGGAAGGACATAATGTGGTTTTGTGGGTCCTCACCTGCCTTGCCCTCGACCTTGGGGATGTCAGAGGGGAGCTTGGTGGGCATGTGAGGCCACGCAGGGTCTTGTCGGATAGGGTCGTTGGTCAATATGGCTAGGTCAGGCAGGTTGAGGCTAGCCATGAATGGAAAACTGGAAGAAGGATGTGACACAGTAGTGGGTGGGACCAAGTTGGGGCCAATGCCCCCAAGTGGAGGGGTAGTGTTAGGGAGGTTGCCCCCAAGTGGGGGAACTAAGGTGGTATAGGACGGTCCTGCACCACCATGGGTAGTGTGAGCCACTGATGGAGTGGGAATAGGTATTCCTGCCATGGGAATAGGTGCCGTGAGGGGAACGGTAGATGGGGGCCCCATGGAGAGCATACCCAAGGCAGGTGTGGTAACTGATGTAGTGGTGGATGTGCCACCAATGGTCTCTACCAAGACGGGAGTGGAAGTCACGCCAGCCATGGGGATAGTAGGGGCAGTGTAAATGGGGTTCTCAGACTCTGGCTCAGAATTGGAGGTAAAATAAGGGGCGTCAATATTTGGTGATGGAGTCCTATGCCGCTGACGAGTGGAGTCAAGTGACAACGCTCGAGATCTATGATAAGTGGTATCAAGTGAAGATGATCTGTGTCGATGACGGGTGGTGTCAAGTGAACCGTGCTGTGGGGGTTCGCCCCTGAGGCGCCGAGAATGTCCCGGGGACTCAATGGTGACAGATGGTGTCAAATCTCTGTGGGTTGAGGTGGGTAAAAAACAGCTCAAAAACCCTAATGCAACTGAGTGTGCAGAAGGAGAGCTCAAAAAATAGGGCACTCAGGCCAACAACCAACTCAAAACACCCACTGTAACAGTTGTGCTACAATAGGTGGAGTGTCAACAGAAATGGTCAGAATACCAACAAGCAGCAGGTTTCCTAAAAATAAAAAATGGTGGACTCACTAGACCAAAAGGAGGGAAGGGAGCATGCAAACACCTAACTAAAAGTATTCTAACTCAACTAGACATATCCTCTACAAGGTGATGAAATTCAAGTCAGACAATATGAATAGGAAAGCCAAGTGGCTAAAATATCCCCCTACCGGGAGGGACACCGGGTAGTCAATCCTAGAAGAATGGCAACTAAGATACCCCGTTTATGACACGTCCAGAAAGGTGAATCTGCCGTTTGGTCCTTTTACCGCAATACCCCTATACAGGGATATCCCGAGAACTGCAAAAGGTAGCCCTTCAGTTATTGAATGGAGTGCGGTATTCCACTCAGGCCTCCGAATCCAGTCTCGCGACTTCAACCCTCCTAAGGGAGAGGCCCTCTGGTAAACTGGTTGTGACCGTGCCAAAAAGTACTAGGGGATTTTGGTTCCCTAATTGGACAACAGCTATGTCTCAAGTGTAAGTAACCGAGGGGTGTTATTGGAAGCCTATCCCCACGATCCTACCTAACTACAAATATTCTTTTGTGTTCCCCAAGTGGGGTTAGAATATTGGTTGAGTTAAGTAGTTTTTTAAGGCTCACTTGAATTATGTGACAGAGTGTGTGCTCATGAGGTGATGAAATCGAAAATAGAAGTGCCACACAAGGGGGCAACTTTCTACCTAACAATAATACTGAATTCAAAACTTTAACATGCAAAATTTTCTGAATTAAAATGCTGAAATTTTAAACAGATTCTGTAAAAGGAAACAGAAATGATGTTGCAGAAAAGGCTGTAGGGAAGTAGGGCTGCAGGTAGAACAGATGGCTGTGCAAATGCAGAAAATATTGCAGCAAAGGGGCTGGGTTCAAAAACAGGACCGCGGATCTGTGGCGAAATCGGGCGGTCGGACCGCGGGTTTGAGGGAAACAGGCGCGGACAGGTCACGGTTTTCTGGCCGATAGAGGCAGTCGAAATGCGGGAAATAGGGAAAAAAGCGCAGTCGAATCACAGGAAAAGGGCAGACAGATGCGGTCGGGTCGCAGATAAGGGGCTGAAAGTCGCGATCGGGACGCGGGAAAATGGCCGACAGGCGCATTCAGATCGCAGCAAATAGGCTAATTAGCTGCGGTCGGATCGCAGGTAACAGACTTGAAACCGTAGGCAGGGCGCCAGAAACAATCTGAGAGCCACGGTCAGGTCGCAGGTAAAGGCCTGAAAGACGCGGTCGGGACGCGACTGCATAGGGAAAAGATGCAGTTTACGGCGGTCGAAAGGGACAGCCGAAAGGAAAAACGGGAAATTATTGCAGAAAACTAAACAATTTTTTAAACTGAAACCAGAAATTCAAACCTAGCGGAGTCGCCAAAACTGTATTCGATCCCCAGTATGGTCGCCAAAACTGTAGCTAGGGTTTTACCCCTAGCTTGTGCAAATGAGCACCTACTAAGGAGAAGGGACTCCTTAGTAGCAGTTCAGTAAATGTAAATTAAAATGCTAAAACAGAAATATAAATTACTCTAAACATGTGCATGAAACAGAAAAACAAGATGTAAAGAATGGCTTTTGTATTAATGTTACCTCCAATGTGAAGGTTGGTGAATCCCTTTGCAGTGATCCAAGAGGGTTGCTCCAAGCTCCAACTTGCTCCTTCTCTTTCTCCAATGGTGGAAATGGGCCAAAAGGGGCTCTCAAGGTGAAAGTAGCTCAAGGGTGAGCTAGGGTTTCAAGAGCTACTTTGGCAGAGTAAGGGTGCTTATGATTATGGATGTGAAATAAGGGGTCTCCATCACCTATTTATAGTTTTTCAATGGTGGAGTGCTGGCCCATGGTTTTGGAAACCATATGGTTTAGGGCAGTTGTATAGGGTTTTTTCCTCCTTTTCCTCATTCTTTTATATTTTTTCTTCCCTTTTTAGGCTTTTTTGATGGTTTTATGGCCTTTTGGAGGCATTTTAGGCCTTTTGGAGGCTTTTTAGTGGTATTTTTGCTATTTTAGAGGAATTTTGGGTATTTTTGGAGGAAAAAAGGTGTTTTTAAGGGAAATATGGTAGAAAAATGGACAAATGAGCCATGTAGTGGGGTAGATGATGTAGTGAACACTTTTTGGGTGTTAACAACAAGAATATCGCGACCCTCATTTCTTCCGATTTTCTAGCAAAAATTTGGCATTTTCTTGAATGATGAGTGACTAATCACGTATTGTGGAGTGTTTACTACGTGTGGATTCAGGAATTATCATAAGAATAGGTAGTTCCACGTCATGAGGGAATCGTGGTCATCGTGAGCACAAATGCAATTCATTTTGATAGGTAGCAGTGTGGTTTGAGTTTAATGTGAGATGAGTTGTCATTTGCATGCACATTCAAAGACGAAGGACTTAGTGGAGTAACCATAATCACTAAAAAACTGGATATTGCCACTACAGAACAGAGGAGAGGTTTTCATGGCTTCACAAGAAATTAGGGCTCCTTAATTTCGCCGCTTGCAGTAAAATTGATCGTTGAAAGACACCTGTACATTCGAGGTGAACAACTTGATAACTCAGGTCATGATTTTAAACCACTCCAGTTGATCAATTTAAAGGAATAGCTGTCTGAGATGCTCTGAAATGCCAGGATGGGTAAAGGTTGAAAAATAGCAATTTTTGATGAAAAATGACCCTGTCAAAGCTCAAAGTGTAGTGATGTGATGAATTATACGTTTGACAGTGTTTTCTATGTCTTAAATTGATTCTGTGTTTACAAGCAATACAAAAAAGTAGCTGAATATTTGAAGTTGCAGGGAGACCTAATTTTGCTAGGTTTTGAAGCTTACTATTTTTAGAAGCAAAAGGAAGTAGCGAGGAGCTAAAGGCTTGAGAGTAGAGGCAAACCTACTCTCATTTTGATACTGAGATTACTGAGAGCTGAAATGGACTAAGTTTAAGATTTTTCTGCTCTATAAATCTTCTCATCTAACCTATAAATAGTATGCATTTAGTCTAAAAAGTTGACAGTTGGGATTCTTCATGTAAAAAACTCTTTTGTGAAGAGATTGTTTATACATAATTCTGGCAGGTTATGGGTACTAATACACAGGTTCATTCTATATGCTGGAGGTGGACAGTCATTAGAATAATTAAATGGAATGACAATTATCAATGGTAGTGAAGAATCTAGCCTATATCAAAAGAACAAAAGCAGCAGTCAAAGAAGAGTAAGGAGAGCTGTTTTTGAAACCTGAGGGATTTGAAAAGGAAACAATCACCTGACTGGTCATTAATTGAACCCTAAAACCTATACAGTTTTCATCCTCTGAAGAAAAATGGGCAAGAGTGGTAAAATTAACAAAGCTGAACCTACTGATGTAGGTTGGATCGAAAAACTTCCTGGATGTGTTGAACTATTCCAACAAGCTGGTTGGCTTGAATTCTTCAAAAGAATAAATGGGTATAATACTGAAGTGTCTTGCAAGTTTGCACAATGCTTTAAAGATGACATGGTGACCTTTGATACTCTTAAGTTCAGGCTGACAGTGGAATTGATTGCAGAAGCCACATAGATTAAGAATGAAGGTGAATTATGGTTTAAGAAATTGCCCTTTACCTTTGATCCTCAAAGATACCTATTGCCAAATGTCACCCTAGACTGGAGTGAGGGCATCCTTATTCAAAATTTCAGAAAGGAATGGGTTGAACCAATCATAATTTTGCAGAGTTATATTACTTGCGAGGGTAGGTATGCTTATGTATTTAAGTATCACTTCATATTTCTGCAACATATAGTGGGGGTGTCCAAGATTAACCTTCCATTCTTCTTATTCAAGAGCTTGCAAAAAATGGCTAGTAGGGTCAAAGGGCATATGGACCATTCCTCTCAGTCCATCTTTCATCATGGGCTAATCAAGTTGATTATTAGCACTGCTTTGCAGCATGAAGGTAAAACTTGGGACTTTTTTCTTTTCTGGTCAGGTTTTCAGGTCAAACAAGAAGAACAGCAGCCTAGGAGGCAAACAGACAAAGGGAAGGTAATGATGAGGAAATTAGGTCAGAAAGCTAAACTTTAAGACAAGGAGGATGTCGAAGTTGAGAAGGCAGCAGAGCATGTGGAGTTTGACAGTAAACCCAAGGTGTTTTTAGTTGGTACTACAGGTATGTATTCACTATTTTCAGAAGAGGAATTGCAGCCTAGACAGCAGTTGATACCAGCAGCAGTTTCCAAGGAAACTAGAGCTGTTGTTATAGAAAAGGTTGCTATGCCTGAAGATGATTTTCAAACCCAACAGAGAAGTCCACTCACCATTCTCTCAGATGATGAGGGATATTTACTAGAAGAAGATCAGCCCATTGATAAAGCATAAGTCAAGGATGAAACCTGTAGAGAATTCTTCACTCTAGAGATCAAAGCAGCCAAACCTAATAAGAAGAAGAAAATGATTGTAACCCCATATCGGAGGCCTAAAACCAGGCCAAAAAATAAACTAAGATGGAATATGAATAAGACTCAATCCAAAATTGAATTCCAAACAAGAGACTATCTTGACTGATACTTCCTCAAATGAAGAGCCAGAAATTGGTAAAATAAACATTAAAAGTAAGAGAAAAACAAGGCATCCCGAGTCTGAATTGTTTACCATATTTCTTGAAATAAGAAATGAGTTGATAAAGCAGCAGCAGAAAGAAAAAGCTGAAATACCTCATGTTGAAGATCAAGAATGGGAAGATGAATATGAACTTCTACTTAGGCAAGTAGGTATTCTGAAAGACCCTAATATTCTAGACCTGTTAAATAAGGGGTTTGACATACCTGAGATCCCCAGTTTTGAACAAGAGATCATGACAGGAAAGTCAGTTGACACAGATAAAGAAAACTTGCAGAAAATTATCAAGCAGTACAAACAACAGATGAAACAGATGCAAGATGTCAATGAGGGGCTGATGATGGCTAACAGAAAGCTTAAAGAAGATATTCAGGATGTCAATAACCATTGTCAGGAGCTGACAGCAGTATCAAAGGAGGTTCTAAAGAGAAAAGGAATCACTGACTTGCACTTTTCAGAGTTGGAGAAAACAGTAAAGAACTTACAGCAGGAAAACAAGGAGCTCATCAAGAAGATAGCTGACCTGGAGCAGGAGCAGAAGAAAGCTAAGAGGAAAGCTCAAGCATTAGATGGCATTGCTCTACTAGCTGAGGCAGCAAAAGAGCTATGAGTCAGTTGTTCATTTAGTTTTTTGTTACCTCTTTTTGAGGAACATGTTAGTTAATTATTTACTATTTTTAGAAAATAGCATCTTTTGCAATTTTGTAAATTTCAATTTACCTCATCGAGTGGATGGAAGACATTTAGGGTTTTGGACTCCTAAGTGATTTTGTAAAAAACACTATTTAGAGAGATTAGAAAGTCATTGAGGGGGTTCGATTTTTGGGATAGCTTCAGGAGGTCTGCAGGCTTGTTCATGAGTTCAGACTTGTTCATGAGTTAAGTATAAAGCTCTTGTATGCATTTGGTGATGAAACTATGAGATATATGACACTTTTATCCTTCATTTTCTGTGTTGGCTTCATTGTTCAGCTTGTCTAGTTGCTTAATTGATATACTCATTGCTGGTTTATGTTTATATGCTGGTGATGCTTGTCTTTTATGAATGAACTTCAATACCGTGTTCTGTGGGATATTGTTAAATGTATTATGCATCTTTGTCTTCTTTTGTTTATGATTTAGTTATTACTTTTCTCATGAGTGTATTCCTTGTCTTTCCCCAAAAGTTTACAACCACTAAAACTTTTCAAAAACCCTAAACCTAGTTACTTTATTGATTTTATCTTGAGATTGTGTTGGCTTGTTTCTTTGGCCTTGGAAACAATTTCTGGCACAAACATATTTGGCGCTGTTGCTGGGGACGAAGTTGAAGACATATCTTCCCTGGGATACTCATCTATTTTCCTGGTTTAAGAGGTGGACTTAAACCAGCATTTTATAAGTCTATTTTCACCAAAATTCGACACAGTGGCTTCTAGAGGAGTGGGAACCAGGAATAGACCTACTTCACCATCGCATTCAGGGGTTTCAAACCCTGAACAAATATTGAAAACAACAAGAAAACTCAGAAGATCCCAATCTTTACCAGCCCTTTGTGACCCTGACCAGTTGGGTGCTTCATTACATTCAGCTGAAACCTCACCTTGGATCAAGCCTATTATACCTGATAGCTATTTTCAAATCTTTACAAATCCTCAATCCTTTAAGAAATCCAAAGCTGCCTCTCCTAGTAAAATACCTCTTTTTCAACTAAAATTAGGTAAAATTTATTTTCAGTCAACTTCTAGTCAAGCTTCTTCTTCAAAACCAGTTAGTCCAAAGATGGCAGCCCAAAACCCTCCCATAGACATGATGGACCGGATGGTTGCAGCCAGGTATGAACCATTAGTCTTACCTCAGCCTTTACATGCATTGCCTGGAGGTGATTACCAGAAGTATATGCCTAGGTTCAATGGACAGGGGGAAACCACTGCTGAAGAACATTGGGAGGCTTTCCTAAGTTATGCTGACAATCAAAACATTGAGATCAAAGATGTATGGATGAGGGTATTTGTTCATAGCCTTGATGGGGATGTAAGGAAATGGTTCAGAGAGTTTCCTCCCAACTCAATCACTATAATTGAAGAGCTACGCGATCTCTTCATGAGACAATGGGGAGACACAAAAGATCACACCTACTATATAACTGAGTTTGGAGCTCTCAGAAGAAAAAAAGAGGAGACTATTGCAGATTTTTCCAAAATGTTTAACAAAATGTATAGTAGGATTCCAGCAGAAATTAAGCCTACTGAAACATCAGCTAAACTCACCTATGCCAATGCCTTTGACCATGAATTTTCTCTATTATTGAGAGAAAGGAGACCTGTCACCTTACTGAACATGCAAGATGCAGCATTGGAGGTTGAGTCCAATTTATTGGCTTCAAACAGACTTAAGAAAGAAACAACCCAGCAACTTTATGATAAAAAAGGAAAGAAGGAAGCAACTTCAGGAAGTTCTGCTCCTCATTCTGCTGAAGCCAAGATTGATGAAATGGCTAAACTAGTGAATATTCTCACTGCAAAATTGAATAAATTAGAGCTTGAAAAGAATTCTGGCAAACCTGCTCCAGAAGCTGAACGAAATCCAAATAACCAGAATCAGTTCAGAAGGCAATTTGCTCCTAGATTCATACCAAGAGAGCACAGGAATAATGATATCCAGCGAGAAAGGAGAGAAAATGAAGATCAAAGAGTGCCCCCACCTCTTCAGAACAATGTAGCTGATGAAGAAGAAGTTGATGAACAGCTGCTTTTTGAAGAGACTGAGACTGATCAGAATATGAACCATTTTGGAGATCGATTCTCTGGAGGTTTTGTTACTGAAGAATAATTTTTGAATGCCGAATATTATGATGCAGACATGTTTGAAGCTGAGGATGACCTGGAGTTAGAAAAGACTGTTGTGACTGCTGCTGTTCATCAGAATGGACCCAAGAAGACTATAAATCTCATATCAGGCCCAAAACAGGTGGTGTAAGCCCCAAAAAAGAAAGCAGCTGTCCCTGCTGAAATTGTCCTTGCTAAACAAACAGCTGATCCTGTGCTAGAAAAGAGACAAGTTGCAGAAAAATCAAGGAAGACTCCAGAGGTGGAAGAGGTAAACAAATCTGTTCAGAATTTCAGTTTGGAGAATGAATTAGGAAAATTAAATATTCCTGTACCTTTGACTGAGTTAATAAAGAATCCTTCATATAAAGAAACAGTTCTGAAAGTGATGAATTCAGCAAGTAATCAGCCTGTTTCAGACACAGTTAATCTGCAGGAAGAAAACCCTAGAATCTTCATTGGATCATCCCTAGCTGAAAAAACTGAAAATGAGGCTAGTGCTTCACCTCCTTTTTATATCACCCTGACAGTCCATGATCAAATGATTCACAATTTCCTTTTAGATTCAGGAGCATCCCACAATTTGATACCAAAGGCTGTTATGGAAGCTTTGGGCCTAAGTATCACTAAACCTTACCATGACCTATATGCCTTTGATTCCCAAGCAGTGAAGTGTCTTGGAGTAATAAAGGACATGGTTGTCAGCCTAGCTCAGTTGCCCATGAAAAGTGTGATAATGGATGTTGTGGTAGCTGATATAACACCGAAATTTGGTTTACTTCTATTTAGGTCATGGGCTAAAAAGGTTGGAGGAACCTTACAAATGGACATTTCATATGCCACCATTCCTGTGTTTGGTGGAGAAACTAGAAGGCTGTACAGAGAGCTGCAGTTTGCTTACATAGTGACAGATGACAAGAATCCCACTAATCACCCACTGTACTTTGTTGATAAATATCTTGGTACATGCATGCTACATTTCAGTGAGGAAGATAATTATGCTGGTCTGTTACAAGTGGAAAAGGAACAACCAATAAAACACATCAGACAGGAAGAAAATGCACTGTGGAAACTATATTTTGATGGTTCCTCTTGCAAAGAGGGTGCTGGAGCTGGAGTTCTTCTCAAATCTCCTGGAGGTGAAACAGTGAGGCTCATGTACAAGTTGGAATTTGTTACTACAAACAATACTGTTGAGTATGAGGCTTTACTACTGGGATTAAAAGCTGCTAAAGATTTGGGCATTCAACAGATTGCTACATTTGGCGACTCCGAACTAGTTGTTCAGCAAGTGAAGAACAACTATCAAGTGAAGCAGGGTTTGTTGAAGCTTTATCGGAATGAGGTATGGGACATGCTTGAAAACTATTTTGTATCTTTTAATATTACTTACATTCCAAGGGATTATAATCAGTAAGCAGATTCATTGGCTTTAGCTGTTACACACTTCAGAATCCCTAAAACCACTCAGTTGAAATATTCAATTGAAATAAGGTACAGACCTTCTGTACCTGATAATTTAAAACAGTGGAGAGTGTTTGAAGATGATACTGAGATTAAAAGGTTCATTGAACTTACAGATGAGTTCTCAAACTCCCTAATTGATCAGGATGAGGATGAAGAAGAAGAACAGCTGGATGAAATTGCTGCAGAAGAGATAGCTGGTCATAAGATCATCGAATTGAAGAGTAACTTCATTACCAAAGGTTTGGTACCCCTGGAAAGAATATTTACAAAGGATGATACACCCTCAAAGCCTATTGTTTAGTCTTCAGAAGAGAATGTGATAGACTGCAATATTGGTTCAGCTGAACATCCTAGAATGGTCAAAATTTCTAAATCATTGACAGCTGAACAAATAAATAGATATATCAAACTGTTAAAAGAGCATGTAGATGTCTTTGCATGGTCCTCTGAAGAACTAAGAACTTATGATACAGGAATCATACAACATAAGGTGCCTTTAAAGCCAAATGTTAAACCATTTCGTCAGAAACTGAGAAGGATCAACCCATCTTTGTTTCCCGTAATTGAAAAAGAAGTAAAAAAGCTGTTGGATGCTAAGATAATAGTTCCTCTCAGGTATTCTTCCTGGGTTGCTAATTTGGTTCCTGTCAGGAAAAAGAATGGAGAAATAAGATTATGTGTTGATTTCAGAAACCTGAACAGATCTTCATTAAAAGACAACTATCCTCTTCCTAAGATTGAACAGGTATTACAGCAAGTGGTTGGAGCACAAAGGATCTCTATGGTGGATGGTTTCTCAGGGTACAATCAGATTGCAATGCACCCTGATGATAAGGAGAAGACAGCCTTTACAACTCCCTGGGGGACATTCATGTATGACAAGATGCCCTTTGGCTTGATGAATGCTGGAGCAACCTTTCAGAGAGCAATGGATATTGCCTTTGTGGGAGAAAAATATAAGTTTGTGGTTATTTATTTGGATGATATTACTGTTTTCTCGCAGTCAAATGATGAGCACTTGAAGCATTTAAAGAAGACCTTCCTAAAATGCAGAAAATTTGGCCTTTCTCTAAATCCCAAGAAGTCACATTTTGCTGTGCAAGAAGGTAAACTACTTGGTCACTTGGTGTTTGCTGATGGCATCAGAATAGATCCGAAAAGAGTGAAAGCTATACTGAAGATCAGTTTACCTAGGAGTAAAAAGGATGTTCAATCATTCCTTGGAAAAATCAATTTTCTGCGGTGGTTTATTCCCAACTTTGCTGAAACCATTAAACAGATCACAGCCATGCTCAAGAAGGATCAAGAAGTTAGGTGGACTTCTGAGGCAAAGGCTGCATTTGAGAAAATCAAAGTAGCTCTTACTGAAGCACCTGTATTGGTAAGTCCTGATTTTACTAAAGAATTCCTTACTTTCTCATTTGCATCAGAAGACACAATTGCAGCTGTCTTACTTCAGAAGAATAAAGAAGGATTGGAACAACCTATTGCCTTTTTCAGTAAAACTCTCAGAGATTCTGAGCTGAAATACAATATATTGGAGAAACAGGCTTATGCTCTGGTAAAGGCTTTGAAATTTTTCAGAATTTATGTCCTACATTCAAAAGTCATTTCATTTGTTCCAAATGCTGCTGTGAAAGATGTCTTAACACAGCCTGATAGTGAAGGGAAGAGAGGCAAATGGATTGCAAAGATTATGGAGTATGATGTGGAGATCAGACCTACTAAGCTTGTTAAGGGACAGGGTTTAGCCAAGTTGCTGGCTGAATCAAATTGTCAGGCTCTAGGATTGTATGTTATGGCTGAAGAAATAGCTCAAGAAGAAGATCAAGCAGCACTGGAAAAAGAGAAGATCATGGATTTTTACTCAACATCTACCTGGTATGCAGACATAGTATATTTTCTTTTGTTTTTGCAAAGCCCTGAACATCTTGATAGGAAGGTTGCTAGATCTTTAAAACTTAAAGCTACCAAGTATTTTCTAGTAGAAGAGCAGTTGTTTTGGAAGGACCCTGGGGGTATCTTGCTCAGGTGTCTGGATCAATCTGAGATAGGAGGAGTGATTTCTGAATCTCATGAGGGTGCCTGTGCGGGGCACAAATACTGGAAGACAACAACATACAGAATTTTGAGAGCTGGATATTATTGGCCCACCTTGTTTGCAGATGTTTATCAGCAGGTAAGGGCTTGTGTTCCTTGTCAGAAGTTTGCTGGAAAACAGAAATTGTTGTATTTTCCTATAAAACCCATTGTAGTAAATGCTCCTTTTCAGCAATGGGTCTGGATTTCATTGGAGAAATTAATCCAGCATCTTCAGGACAACATCACTGGATTCTGACAGCAACATATTTTTTCACTAAATGGGTGGAAGCCATTCCTACAAGGAATGCTACAGACAAGGTAATCATGGATTTCATTGAAGAAAATATCCTGAGCAGATTTGGCTATCCTCAGAGGTTAGTGACAGATAATGCTAAGGCCTTCAAGTCTAAGGCAATGATAGCATTGTGTGAAAAGAACGGTATTTTGCTGAAGCACTCAACTCCTTATTACCCCTAGGGTAATGGCTTGGTTGAATCCTCTAATAAGAATATCATTCAGAGCATTAAGAAGTTGTTAAAGCATAACAAAAGATCATGGGATTCAATGCTGAAATATGCATTGTGGGCTGATAGGATCACAGTGAAACAAGCAATTGGAACTTCTCCCTATCAGTTAGTATATGGTACAGAGGCATTTTTCCCTGTTCATTTGGGGATCCCAGTAATGAAATTTCTCTAGAATGCTCAAGAGGAGCCAGATGATATGCAGAGAAGAATCTTTGAGATGATTGAGTTATAGCAACACAGGGAAAAGGTGGATGAAAAGGCACAGTTGTACAGAGCCAAGATCAAAATCATATTTGACAGAAACAACAAAGAAAATACTTTTTCAGTTGCTGATATGGTTCTAAGGTGGGATGCAAGAAAGGAGCAAAAGGGTAAACATGGTAAGTTTGATAATCTTTGGTTTGGCCCTTTCTTGGTGTCAAAAGTTTTGGAAAATAATACTTTTATCTTACAGTCATTGGAAGGTGAGGAGTTGTCCAGCCCTGTTAATGGGCGATTCCTCAAGCATTTTTATAGTCTATAACGATATTTTCACTGTTCATTGTACATACCAGTGAGTAAATCATAATAAAGACTCCATAGCCCAATGGAAGTTTTGCAGACAGATAGATAAGATAGCAGACAAAAGGCACTGGTCTACAGGTTCTTGAAGCCTCGCAGGGAGGACTTCATCGCGCAGTTGGAGCTAGATGTTAAGTCAGTGTTTTGCTTCTTCAAATTTTGTTTGATTTGAATTTTATTTCAAGTTATTTATTTGATTTAATTTGATTTTTTCCTCTTTTAGGAAATTTTTTGTTTTTATATGAAATTTTGGACTTGCTTTTGAAAATCTCAAGTTTCAGACTTTAGGTTTTTATTTTGTTAAAGGGTTTCAAAAAGACATCATATCAAATAATGGATTCATACATCATATTTTGAGCATAGTCAGTACTCAAACAGCTTTTAAACTTCATGCAAAATGCCTAAAAGTTGTAAAATAGCGATAAAATAGCGTTAATATTATTCTTGTAGCGTTGGAGCCAAAAATTAACGAAAGGGCGCTACAAGAATATCGCGACCCTCATTTCTTCCGATTTTCTAGCAAAAATTTGGCATTTTCTTGAATGATGAGTGACTAATCATGTATTGTGGAGTGTTTACTACGTGTGGATTCAAGAATTATCATAAGAATAGGTAGTTCCACGTCATGAGGGAATCGTGGTCATCGTGAGCACAAATGCAATTCATTTTGACAGGTAGCAGCGTGGTTTGAGTTTAATGTGAGATGAGTTTTCATTTGCATGCACATTCAAAGACGAAGGACTTAGTGGAGTAACCATAATCACTAAAAAACTGGATATTGCCACTACAGAACAGAGGAGAGGTTTTCATGGCTTCACGGGAAATTAGGGCTCCTTAATTTCACCTCTTGCAGTAAAATTGATCATTGAAAGACACCTGTACATTCGAGGTGAACAACTTGATAACTCAGGTCATGATTTTAAACCACCGTAGTTGATCAATTTAAAGGAATAGCTGTCTGAGATGCTCTGAAATGCCAGGATGGGTAAAGGTTGAAAAATAGCAATTTTTGATGAAAAATGACCCTGTCAAAGCTCAAAGTGTAGTGATGTGATGAATTATACATTTGACAGTGTTTTATATGTATTAAATTGATTGTGTTTACAAGCAATACAAAAAAGTAGCCAAATATTTGAAGTTGCAGGGAGACCTAATTTTGCTAGGTTTTGAAGCTTACTGTTTTTAGAAGCAAAAGGAAGTAGCGAGGAGCTAAAGGCTTGAGAGTAGAGGCAAACCTACTCTCATTTTGATACTGAGATTACTGAGAGCTGAAATGGACTAATTTTAAGATTGTTCTGCTCTATAAATCTTCTCATCTAACATATAAACAGTCTGCATTTAGTCTAAAAAGTTGACAGTTGGGATTCTTCATGTAAAAAACTCTTTTGTGAAGAGATTGTTTATACATAATTCTGGCAGGTTATGGGTACTAATACACAGGTTCATTCTATAAGCTGGAGGTGGACAGTCATTAGAATAATTAAATGGAATGACAATTATCAGTCGTAGTGAAGAATCTAGCCTGTATCAAAAGAACAAAAGCAGCAGTCAGAGAAGAGTAAGGAGAGCTGTTTTTGAAACCTGAGGGATTTGAAAAGGAAACAATCACCTAACTAGCCATTAATTGAACCCTAAAACCTATACAGTTTCCATCCTCTGAAGAAAAATGGGCAAGAGTGGTAAAATTAACAGAGCTGAACTTACTGATGTAGGTTGGATCGAAAAACTTCCTGGATGTGTTGAACTATTCCAACAGGCTGGTTGGCTTGAATTCTTCAAAAGATTAAATGGGTATAATACTGAAGTGTCTTGTAAGTTTGCACAATGCTTTAAAGATGACATGGTGACCTTTGATACTCTTAAGTTCAGGCTGACAGTGGAATTGATTGCAGAAGCCACAGGGATTAAGAATGAAGGTGAATTATGGTTTAAGAAATTGCCCTTTACCTTTTATCCTCAGAGATACCTATTGCCAAATGTCACCCCAGACTAGAGTAAGGGCATCCTTATTCAAAATTTCAGAAAGGAATGGGTTGAACCAATCAGAATTTTGCAGAGTTATATTACTTGCGAGGGCAGGTATGCTTATGTATTTAAGTATCACTTCATATTTCTGCAACATATAGTGGGGGTGTCCAAGGTGAACCTTCATTCTTCTTATTCAAGAGCTTGCAAAAAATGGCTAGTAGGGTCAAAGGGCATATGGACCATTCCTCTCAGTCCATCTTTCATCATGGGCTAATCAAGTTGATTATTAGCACTGCTTTGCAGCATGAAGGTAAAACTTGGGACTTTTTTCTTTTCTGGTCAGGTTTTCAGGTCAAACAAGAAGAACAACAGCCTAGGATGCAAACAGACAAAGGGAAGGTAATGATGAGGAAATTACGTCAAAAAGCTAAACTTGAAGACAAGGAGGATGTCGAAGTTGAGAAGGCAGTAGAGCATGTGGAGGTTGACTGTAAACCCAAGGTGTTTTTAGTTGGTACTACAGGTAGGTATTCACTGTTTTCAGAAGAGGAATTGCAGCCTAGACAGCAGTTGATACCAGCAGCAGTTTCCAAGGAAACTAGAGCTGCTGTTATAGAAAAGGTTGCTATGCCTGAAGATGATTTTCAAACCCAACAGAGAAGTCCACTCACCATTCTCTCAGATGATGAGGGATATTTACTAGAAGAAGATTATCCCATTGATAAAGCAGAAGTCAAGGATGAAACCTGTAGAGAATTATTCACTCCAGAGATCAAAGCATCCAAACCTAATAAGAAGAAGAAAAGGATTGTAACCCCATATTGGAGGCCTAAAACCAGGACAACAAATAAACTAAGATGGAATATGAAGAAGTTACTCAATCCAAAATTGAATTCCAAACAAGAGACTGTCTTGACTGATACTTCCTCAAATGAAGAGCCAGAAATTGGTAAAATAAACATTAAAATTAAGAGAAAAACAGGGCAGCCCGAGTCTGAATTGTTTACCATATTTCTTTAAATAAGAAATGAGTTGATAAAGCAGCAGCAGAAAGAAAAAGCTGAAATACCTCCTGTTGAAGATCAAGAATGGGAAGATGAAGATGAACTTCTACTTAGGCAAGCAGGTATTCTGAAAGACCCTAATCTTCCAAACCTGTTAAATAAGGGGTTTGGCATACCTGAGATCCCCAGTTTTGAACAAGAGATCATGACAGGAAAGTCAGTTGACACAGATAAAGAAAACTTGCAGAAAATTATCAAGCAGTACAAACAACAGATGAAACAGATGTAAGATGTCAATGAGGGGCTGATGATGGCTAACAGAAAGATTAAAGAAGATATTCAGGATGTCAATAACCATTGTCAGGAGCTGACAGCAGTATCAAAGGAGGTTCTAAAGAGAAAAGGAATCACTGACTTGCACTATTCAGAGTTGGAGAAAATAGTAAAGAACTTATAGCAGGAAAACAAGGAGCTCATCAAGAAGATAGCTGACCTGGAGCAACAGCAGAAGAAAGCTAAGAGGAAAGCTCAAGCATTAGATGGCATTGCTCTACTAGCTGAGGTAGCAAAAGAGCTATGAGTCAGTTGTTCATTTATTTTTTTGTTATCTCTTTTTGAGGAACATGTTAGTTAATTGTTTACTATTTTTAGAAAATAGCATCTTTTGTAATTTTGTAAATTTCACTTTACCTCATCGAGTGGATGGAAGACAGTTAGGGTTTTGGACTCCTAACTGATTTTGTAAAAAATAGTATTTAGAGAGATTAGAAGGTCATTGAGGGGGTTCGATTTTTGGGATAGCTTCAGGAGGTCTGCAGGCTTGTTCATGAGTTCAAACTTGTTCATGAGTTAAGTATAAAGCTCTTGTATGCATTTGGTGATGAAACTATGAGATATATGACACTTTTATCCTTCATTTTCTGTGTTGGCTTCATTGTTCAGCTTGTCTAGTTGCTTAATTGATATATGCATTGCTTGTTTATGTTTATATGCTGGTGATGCTTGTCTTTTATGAATGAACTTCAATACTGTGTTCTGTGGGATATTGTTGAATGTATTATGCATCTTTGTTTTCTTTTGTTTATGATTTAGTTATTACTTTGCTCATGAGTGTATTCCCTGTCTTTCCCCAAAATTTTACAACCACTAAAACTTTTCAGAAACTCTAAACCTAGTTACTTTATTGATTTTATCTTGAGATTGTGTTGGCTTGTTTCTTTGGCCTTGGAAACAATTTCTGGCACAAACATGGTCAAATACATTCCTCTCCCTATCAACAACAACCTCTTCTCCCTCATCTATAACTCTTCACAATATTCTTGAACCCTGCTCCTTCTCCATAATAAAACAAAGGTAACAAGTCTTCAACAAAGTCTCAGTGTTTTAAGGCTTACCTGGAAACCGTTGGATACGTAGAAGTTGACTTTCGAAAAAATATGGTGCACTATCCCTTCTTATTTTCACCAACAACGTGCAAACAAACTGTCTTTACCTAGGTCAACACACTTTTTGTGACAACGGATCATTCCAGGACCCTCAATAAGTTTTTTTTCCTTTACTGCTTTCCTCAGCAGAACTCACTAAAAGTCGCCACGTGGAAAGTGGTTTAAATTCTGCTACCACTCATCCTTTGAAATTAGCTCACAGCTTTGAAATCTAGAGTAGACTATGACTATTGATAAGACTTCATTTCTTGTTTGAACCGTTGGATCAAACCTATTATACTTAATCTGCCAGCCTTTCTCATTTTTTCAACTGTGCATCTTCACATCGTGGACTACCTCATGACCATAGATTTTATTTACTTTATCTCTTGGCCATCAATCTTGCTATCTTGTTAACCAATTCCGCTGCTCCGTCAAAAAAAAATTCTTGTGCAACTTTTCCTAGCGGATTAATTTGCAACTGTAGATTTTCATGCTCATAAATATACACCTTTGAATTGTGCAATGAATTAACCAAAGTGCGCATTTTTAATAAGAGACTCGTGACTACCAACCCCTTACCAATTTTTATATATGCCTTTATCATTTTTCAACCACATCCTTCCTCAATTGTTCAACATAGAGGGTGTTAACAATATGTTGAAGACATAGTGTTGAAATTTTGTTCCTTGTCCTTTCCTGAGGGAGGATTTTTACCATGTTGTTTTTCCTCTTTCCTCACTTTTATGGACATGAATAATTGTTAAAAGGTGACCATACCCTTTTTGTTGGGACCTACATGCATCTATATATCATCATAAAGTCAAACTTAAAGGGGGGTGTTGGAATATTATAAACCCACTCACAACTTAGGATAAAATATTTAATCATTTTTTATTAATTTCCTACCCACTAGCCTAGATAGCTGGCATCCACTTGCATTACAAAGTCAATACTTTTCATCTATAGCCTAGGAATTCTTTAATCCTGATTTTCAAATGATATTTACCACTTTATTGACTTCCATAATTAGTAAATGTGCTTTCTTGCAGATTATTCCTTATTCTTCTTTTATCCATCTTTTTTGTAGATAAGGTAAAGCTAGTCAACTAGGAAACTAGTATATTTTCTTTCCAACCCATCCTCCATGATTTTCTCTCCATTTTCTAGGATTCACATGTTTTTCCATCACTTTTGACAACTCACTCATTATTTTTCTAATTCGTGAGGTCCTTAACTGATTTGGGATGTGATTTAGCCACCTATGGGGGTTTATCATATTTAGTAAGTCTACCTTTGAGCTTTATGAGTTGTCTCCAATACAACTTGATTTTACCTATGAGGGATGTACTATTTATGTATACGATTATTCATCATTATTCAATGGAATGATACACTCCAATATTCATCTCTCCATTCATGTGATTCAGTCTCTTTTCTTCTCTCTATTTTTCCAGTCTATGCTTGTGAGAATTATCTTAGTAGAAAGATCGATTTCTTGTGTTGCTTCTTAGCATATTTTCTCATAGCATTGGAGCTATTATTTCTACATAAATGGATTTTATACTACAAATTATTTTCCTAATCAAGGGCTTGGATGGTAGAGGAGTGAATCTAAGAAAAGGAGAAGGAAGGAACCTTCAAGGATTGTAAGTATTTCTTCATTTGCATCGAATATGAATCAATTCAATTTCCCCCCCAATTCTTGTTCAATGATTTCCCTCCAAGTTTTATTTTAAATTTGGATTGGTATGAAACTAGATCTAGCTTAAATTTATTAAATATTGTTTGGTAGGATAGTAGGAAGGATGTTTTGTGGTTATATTTGCAGGAGTGAAGTATATTCAAATGGCTGCAATATGAGCTATCAAGAAACTTCATCAAATTTCAAGGCTACAAGAGGTATTCTCCTCTCTTCTTCCCCTTCTCAAATTTCATGAAATAAAGCGTAAGATATTAGGTTAATTATTATAATTTATTTGTATCTATGTTAATTGGGATTCACCCACATGATATAAATAGGAGAGTAAGACATATCTTCCATTGTAGAAACTCCAGAAACAGAACGATGACTCCTCTAGGGATATTAGGGTTTAAATTTTTAATTTATTTTTTTTTGCTCAATTTTGGGTGTTATTTCCTTTAAATATTTCAAATACTTGCATAATTTTTGTCCTAATACATCTAATCTAAGTCTAGGAGTCGTTCATAATCCAAAACCGTCCTAGATCAACCTTTACACAGCCAACATTCTTGAATTTTTTCAAAATTTTTACGTGGGATTTTAATTTTATTGATCCATGTAGGTAAAATTGGTTTCATACCTGTATACACATAGGTGATATTATTTTTAGGTCTTTTGTACCTTACTATATACACAGTCACTCACAAAACAATCGTGTATACGCGTAGGGTATAGTGTTTTGGGTGTAACTTAGGCTTGGATTATATGTTTAGAGTGATTCATTTTGTTGTATTTATATTAATAATCCTAAATAATATATATTAGACATTTATTTCTCCTAATTTCACTAATATTTGGGTGTTCTGATTTCAAATATTTGTGTGCTTAGTAGCTTGAAAATAGTCAAAAACTAGGAATTGCAAATCACTGTTTTAGGCCTATATTTAGGGATGATTTTGAACTTTGAAGACTTGTAGATAATAGTATAGACGTTTTATGACCTATAAGTAGAATATTTGAATAAATTTGGATCAATTTCACTTCAATTTCGAAGCCTTAGAAACCTCCATAAAAATCTAGGAAAATCACTTTAATTAGTATTTTTTTGAGTTTCGTTCAAGTTTTTCTTTAAAAGATTGCTCATTTCTGAATATTTAGGGCATGATTATAATTTAGATCATTTATTTCACTATTAATGGTTGAAATTTTGTCTTCTTTGGTCACTTAAATCACTTGTTTGCATAATAAAATTGTCAAAATTTTGAAGAACATGACACATTGTTTCAATTAATGAACCTTTAGGACATGAATTTTGAGTTGCATGAACTTGATGAACTAAAAAAAACATGAAATAACATATAAGAAACATTTAAAACCATCATTTAAATAAATTTAAAAAAAATTGGACCCCTCACTTAAGATAAATTCAAAAAGAATTCCCCCCTAAGAACCATAAGAACGTGACTTAATCAAGTAAACTTATTTTGGATGGATTAATTTTGAATTTATTGAATCACAATTAGAGACATTTGTATATCTAATATTCATTTTTCTTGTGATACATTGTGTTCGATCCCTGTGTATGCTCTGCACTTTCACTTTTGGGTGGTCATGTGAATGAGAAACAATGGATCTCAAGTGTAACAATTTAGATTTTAGTTTTTAACATAATTTTGAGCTCTATGTATCCTCTTCACTTGAAATTTCAAGTGGTCTTATGAATGATAAATAGAGATCTCTAGTGTAATAATGTATACTTTGATTTTTGAAGCATGTCTTTTTCGAGCCCTGTGTATCCTCTTCACTTGCACTTTCAGGTGGTACCGTGAATGAGAAACAATGGTCTCAAGTGTAAAAGTTGTATTTCATAGAATTCTAAAGGGATATGCATATCCTAGTCACTTTCCCCTTTGAGTGGTCATGTGAACGAGAAACATGTCTCCCCATTTAAAGATTCAAGGCATGTTTATTTTGAGATAATTGAACAACCCTTGAAAGTTTAAATTCAAAGAAAAACCAATTGCTTCAAAATATCAAAGATTTATTTAGAATTTTTCATTGATTTTCAAACCATTTATTTGGAAAATTAAATTCAACATTCACAAAGAGAACATCATGTAATTGTAAAATCAAAATTGAGTCATAATCCTACATTTAAACATCGGTTTGGGAGACTTATTAGAAATGGGGAAAACATTGAACATTCAAACATTTTCATTTTCCAATTAGTGATAGTTGAAGCAAATTGAAAACATCATATGTTTAAAGCCAACCTATTGAACCCTTTGCTAAAAGTTGGAAACTTATTTGAAATTAAGAAGTTAATAATTTGTGACAATAAAACATCACTTATTTAGAAAACTTATTTTTGAAATTTGTAAGTGATTCTATTTTGCAATTTGCATGTTTGAAGGATCTCAATGAACCTATTACTCTTCCATAGTATAGAATTTCATTTATATAAAGGAAAGAGTAGTGAGAATTGTGCATTTTTTTGGTTCAACATTTTGAGTCACAAACATAACTAGTTTCACCATTACTCCTCGAAACTAAGCAAACTATCCTAAAATTAATGCTTAATCTAAAATCAATCAAGATTCTATTTTTTATATTACTAACAAGATTAGGCTAAGGAAATGGATAACGGTTGAGAGTTAACACTCCAAATCCACATAACTTTGAAACTAGTATTGATTAAAGAGAAATCAAATCCATTAGTAGAAAAGGGTTTATGTCGGGAAAGCGCTTCTAACACATGCATTAAGCATGAGGTCAATATGAATTAATAAGGGCGGTACCCCATATTTTTATTATTTGGTGGGATATGAGCACATTAAAATATTTCAATTAAGTGACAAGACCTTGGGGTGACATCACTTTATTGGTATATCTTGTTTATGTGATGTTGACACAAAAATCGTCGACAGGGGTTCACTTCTCTGTCTACACCCAATCCACTACGATATACCTAAGCACCAATCCAGACAATTTTTACCCCGTTCGGCAACATCTACAGAGCAGATGAAGTCTCACCCGAGATGTTTGAGGGAGAGCTGTTGAAACCAAGTTTTTGCAGTGTGAAGGAGGACCGTGCATCTACTTGTCAACTCAGCGTAGCATTATTCAACAGATCTCATTATTAAGATTATGCATTAACATAATCATATTATCATTCACTATATCACATTGGCATACTTGAATCGCAGCATAAACATTGATGCATAAACAAATCTCATAGTATGTAGTCATTCATAGTATAGAAACATCGCATCATTCACAGATACACATCACATTCACATTTAGATCACAGAAAACATGAAGATAGAAAGATAGAAAAAGAGACAATGGTTCTACTCGTTCTCTGTCATGTCATACTAACCTTCACACCAAAACACAGATTCTCCAAAATAGTTCCTCAGTTCACATACACATATCAAAGGATCTCAGTTCATACCCAAATCTTAATCCTCCAACAAGCATCCCATTAAAAATCCAAGAAGAAGCTTAGAAATTCAGAAAACTTAACACTTGAAAATATACATCTATTTATAGTCTTGTGCCTTTGCATTGGTGGTCCACTTAAGCCAATTGCCTAACTACTTCTTAACAAAATCTACGAAATAATGACCACAATCCACATAATGCAGTCCAAATCTAAAAGATATGACCAAAATACATAAAATATAGCTAATCCACCTTGCATACCATTTTTCACCTTGTGCTGCATATTTGACTTTCTGTAGGATCCGCAATGGTGCATAACTAACTTACCCCAAAACTTCCTTCCAACAGGCCTCCAACACAATCTTGTGTCTCTCCCTTGAGCCACGCTAGCTGGAAATGGTGTATCCATTGATCTTCACCTTGAAGTCCTCATACTGTTGGGTGATCTCCTTGACCTGTTCTTTGATTTTCTAAGTAGTCTCCCTATTGGCGAAGCCCACTAACAAAGCTTCGTCGACAAGGGTTCCTGCTCTGTCAACACCCTACAGTGCAATCTCCCTAAGCACTGGCCTATATAGGTTTTAACCTACCCGACAATGTCTACAGAGAAGACGAGGTCTCACCCGAGGCATTCAAGGGAGATCTGTTAGAACCTAGTTTTCGACAGTGGGGAAGGAGGATATGGGGATCCGACGGAGGGAGATCATAAATTATTTGATCCTCATGCAGTATCGAAATATCCTAGCATTATTCAAGGAACATCATAGTGCATCAAGCATAAATTATGACAATAGATCGCATTGATATATCAGAAAGACACTGAATCACATCTATACCAAGTCATTTTAACAAAACAAAGCTGCACCATCACAACATATCTATAACAATAGACGAGAATTGAGCCCTATGCATCGCATCATATATTAATCTTGTGAAAATGCACCACATTACCTAATCCTTCTCCAAAACCGGAGACTACATACATCAGAAAGAAGCCCGAATAAAATCACAGTTAAGACAGGAAAATCTCCATAAGACAGATCGCACCAGATCGTATCCCTTACAATCGCGCATGCAACACAATTATTCACAACTACTGACATATGACATTCTATCTCTACCTCTATATATATCCCTATATTTCCAAAAATTCATCTATAAATAGGCTTATGCCATTACATCAAGGGTCCACTAATAACTAACTTCTAACCTCTATTGACCTATTGCAACAAAACTTGGTCAAATATATACATAAAATATTCAAAAACGGTTATTTTTCCACTTATCGCACCAATCTGCCCTTGCGCGGTACTGCGTGAGCTTGCGTAGATTCTGCGATGTTGCACAACTCACTTGTCCCAACCCCTTGCCAATAGGCCCCCAACATAGTTTTGTGGCTTGCTCTTGAGCCACGTCAGGTCGACAAGGTGTGTGCCGACGTCTTGTCCTTAAAATCTTCAAATTGTTGCACAACTTCACAGACTTGCAACTGGACTTGACTGGCGATACTCTCACAATTAGTCAGAGTCTGTTGGATGGGTGATCCTCACTCGCCTTGCTATCAACCATTTGTCGCTTCTCTTGGACGGCCTGGAGCGTGGCGACGACCTTAACGGCCAACTAGCCACCGATTTCCTGGAATTCGTCGAGCTGTTCACGGCACTTTTGCTAGCGTTCTTATGCCCTGGAAGCTCGCTGTTGTAGATCCTTCAGCTCTGTGGCCCAGGTGATCTTCACTATCAGTGGCATGGCCTTCAGTGATGTCTTTAGGGTTGTCAACTGACTCTCTTCCTCTTGCACCTGCGCAATTAGCTGATCAAGTTGCTCATCTTGAACAATACTTTGCCAAAACTACGGGGTTGTCTCCATAATAGTTTTAGCCTCTTGCTCCATGGTGCCGAGCTGAGTGGCAATTTCTTCAAGGGAGGTCTTGCAAACCTGCTTTGGCAGTGTTGTGGGTTGTACCTAGGCCTAGAGCAGCAAGTTAGTGTCTTGAAGCTAAACTAGAGTCTGCCCCAATTGCTTGGCCTTTTCGACTGAGGTGAGTGCTGAGGTCCTATCAAACATGTTCCGGTAGGCATCAAAAATAGCCTGTTCAACTTCACTGCACCTTGCACATAGCTGTTCCTACTCAATAATTAGGAGATCTTGCACCTTCTTGAGGTTGGTAATCTCTTCAGCAGCCTTTCACTGCAACCCGGCCTCTGCTTCCTTTAGCTGATTGATTTCTTGTAGCTCATCCTCTGCTAACTACACACAGACCTAGTGTAGCTCCTCTGCTTCGTTCTGTAGCTTCGCAACGGTATTCTTGGACTAAACATAGCCCTTAGTTAACTCTGTCTACCTTACCGTCAACCCAAATGCGGCACCATGCTGGAACTCGACCAACGTTGTAGTGGACAGTTTGTTCTAATCTAACATCACACTCTGGATCGAGTGAAACTACTGGTGCACTTATTCATTGTCAGCGTCGATCACAGTTGAGGGAACTTGCACGTTCCTAACCTGGGGCTCAGTGCTGATCAACGGGTTGTCCTACAATAAAGTTCTCTCTAATGGTTGCTTGGAAACAATATAAAAAATGGAATCTAATCTACTTCTTACCACACCAAATTCTTCATGGTTAGATTTGCGGATCACTGTAGTAGTAGCTGTAGATGAATCCATGATGGTGTTGATAAGCCGCTGCAACTGGTCTTCCATCCCCGTTTTGGAACCACTGCCAACCTCATACTCCTGCTGCCACTTAGTGTGTGTCTTTTCCCGCATCCTCTATGTGATATCTTCAGGATCTGTCGATGATTCATTGTCAGAGTCATGGGTGCTCAATTCCGGTGGGGCAGGGTCTTCAGGGGCCTCTGGGGGTAGCTCCTTATCTAACTCCTCTTGACTCACTGGGATGCGCTAGTCACCCGGCCAATCTTGCACAATAGTGTCCAACTCTTCTATGGTGACCTTATAAGGCAATGGTAACCACTGTTGATTAGGATCTCACCTGGCCGGATAATGAATGGAGTGGGGTCCAATAGAAAATCAAAGGATCCACTGATACTTGGCCATGGTGTAGGGAGAAACTCTAGGAATGGCAACATCGAAAGTATGCAACGCTTCCCAATAGATCCAAAAATGAATAGCGCATTCAATTTGGTGACTAGGTTCTACAACCCACCATAGGTTCTGATACGAGGAACCATGGAAAACCTTGACTACCTCAACTTCCATTGGTTGGTAGTCCTCTGGTTCCATCCGTGCAACAAGAGCGATGAGAATCAAAATCGAACTATAGGGAAAAGGCCACCTCATCTGAGCAACAAGCACATCCTCAAGTAACTAATTCAACATAAACAAAGACCAATTCATCTGTACCCCCTCGGCACATTTCTAGGCACAGGAGACAATCTCTGAATTGCATTGGACGAGTCGATTTCCGCGAAAAACATTGTTGGCCAAAATTCTTGTGCCAATGCACACCATCTATGAATTGATATTGTCAATGCGATAAGCATGATCATCCCTTTGTAACCCGAAGCGCTCCTTTAGCTGCTTCGCAAGGCGCTTATCCGTATCTCTCCCATGAATATATTGCGTTGGGTCCTCCCCAGCCTTAGGCAAATTGGTAATACTGTAAATCAAGTCGACGGTTACTGGGATCAGCGTATTCAGCCAAAGAGTCCCTCCATGGAAACATGCCAACAATTGTTTCACACATGCATGTGCTTCATTCAAACGACCAAAATAGGGTATATTGATGAGCCCCAACAACCCAGACTTCTCTAATCCACTGGCCCATGGTTTCTGAATTCGTTGAATGGGACCACTAGATGCGTATGGATGGATTCATATGGCTCATCCTTTAAGCAAAAGCAAGTCATGGTCATTGAACTTGAGCCTAATCAACACAGGGATGATGTCGACTGAGCATGTCATCCCTTCCGGCAGTGCTGGAAACTTAGGCGGGTACTTCTGACTCTTCGACATCTATCGTGTCTTATCTCCTGGACACATAGGAGAAACGCAACCCAAAATATCATTCACCAAGACACCCCGAGGTGCCGCAAACTCAACAGCTCCTGAGCTCAACGACCTAGTCTATGTAGTTCCTTCTCCGTGCACCTTCGCAGACGTTCGAGTTTGCCTCCTCTCTAGCGGCATAGGACTATATTTCTACATCTGCCGCTTCTGCTTTAGGATAGACGATGAACCCACTAGCATACTCATGACTTCAGCTTCCACAGCCGTGGGCCAAACGCAAGACTCATATTCACTTGAAATTTTAATAGTGTCAAGGCTGCTCAGCATCCCTTACTCCTCAAAGCCTGAAAATTCGCTCAACAGCTCGAGCTATACTGCACTCAATACTTGCACACAATTAACCTTCTATCTCTTCTCTTCACAACTGAACAATGCCATCTGATGCATCCTGCGCGATGTTCTATATCCACTTCCAATTCCAAATCCATCATTACCAAATATAACTTCATCATTATTGCCAAATCGAGTAGTAATGACGCCAAATACGTCAACGATCTTATGCTTCTAATGGTCAGATCATCCATTAATGCGGGTCGCTTCAATAAGCACCGCCAGCCAACTGGTTTAACTACCTGCATTTATTGATGGATTTAACCACCCCATAGTTTGATAACTATCGCAAAGGGTCAACCAACTATTGCTAACAATTGTAACCTTGCACAGCCTCTTCCTCAAGGCTCTTTTTGCACTTCTAAACTAAAATTCTCATCATCATTTTTTTTTTTTTTTTTGCAAAACTCAAGTGGTGTGCATCGTCGGCCTCGTTCTATAGGGCTTCAATCGACTCCCGTTGATGAGTTTCAGCAACATGGTGTCATCTAACTATTGTAACTTCTATATGTAATGGACTGAACTAGATAGGGACCTAACCAGTGCATTTGTAATTTTCCCGGATGCTTGATAAACTTATTGTCATATAACAACACCAAATCTCCTGTTGCAAACTATTTATGCTTAATATGGTGATCATTCCATGCCTTCTGTCGATCCTTTGCAGCCTGCTAGTGGAAGCCTACGATGAAATGATCTTCTTCAAGTTGAATCAACTGTGCAGCATGTTATTCTAATGCTGCTACATTGTCCATACCCATCGCTACGGCAATGCGCAAGCTGGGAACGATATAATCCATAGGAATGACTGCCTCTTGCCCATAAACCAACTTAAATGGTGTCTAGCATGTTAGTCGTTTGCAAGTAGTGCAATAGGCCCATAGAACTGCAGGAATTTTTAAGTCCAAGTCATCACGGTTAACGTTACATACCTTTTTTAGCGTTGTCTCCAAAATTTTCGTAAAGGCCTCAATGGTACCATTTGCCTGCATATGGTAGGGTGTACTCTTCTTATGCTGTATCTGGAGCTCTTCAGTTAGTGCTTTTACCGTTTGGTTGACAAAGTGACTACCCTAGTCACTCATTAGGATTCTAGGACACCTAAATCGGATCACACTGTTCTCAAAAATTAACCGAGATGTTGTTGCAGTGGTACAATCCATGATAGGTGCATCTTCTACCCACCGAGTCATGTAGTTAGTTGTAGTAATAATATAGTGGACGCCAGTGCACTTACCTGGAGGATTGATAGGACCCACAAAGTCAACATCCCATTTATCAAATGGTTGTAGAGTCACCTGCGACACCAACGGCATTTCATCAGTCCGCGATGGTTTACCAACCTGTTGGCAGATATCACAGCTCCTTGCATAGTCTGTGGCATCATTATGCAACATGGGCCACCATAGCCCAGCGCGCAACACTTTTCATGTAGTAGCGTGGCCTCCATAGTGACCTCCTACGATTTCTCCATGCGCTTCTTCTAGAATGGGACCCTGCTCATGCAGTAAGATGCACCATCACAATATTTCATCCGGTCCAAGTTTATATAGTTTCCCAAGAATTAGTTGAAAATTAGAGGCTTTTACGACCAGCTGCTTCTTTTGGCTAATCGACATGTCTGCTGGGGCGACACCAGTAGACAAAAACTGAACAATTGGTGCATAGTGATCATCTATGACTTCAACTCGTAACAATTGCGCATTTGGCAAGCCATCATCAATATTGGTTGGTTCTTCACCATTCTCAATGCATGACAAATGATTCAGGCCAGCATTCAACAATCCTAGCTTTACCACTATTTCAAAATCAAACTCTTGGAACAAAAGAGACCACCTACAGATTCTCCCCCTCAACACAAGCTTATTGACTAGGTATTACAAAGCAGAATGATCAGTGAACATCTTGAAATGTCCACCCAACAGATAGTGCCTAAATTTTTGCAGAGCATAAACCATCGCTAGGCCTTCCCTTTCACTCGTGGTATAATTTCGTTCGACAAATGATAAATTTTTAGTAGCATATGTTATTGGATGATCCAAGTTGCCTTCACCTGGCTGTGCAAGAATAACCCCTAGCGCAGTAGAAGAAGCATCAACATGCACATGGAATTATTTATTCCAATTGGGGAAAACTAGTATTGGTGCAGAGGCCATCTTGGATTTCAAGGTGTCAAAGCTTCCTTGACATTCCAGAGTCCATTAAAATGGAACATCTTTCTTTAGTAGCTTTTCCATGGGTGTAATAATCGCAGCGTATCCTCTTATAAACTTGCGATAGTAGCCCATATGTACCAATATCACATGGAAAAATTTTACATTCGTTGATGGTGGTAAACTGAGGATCAGGGAAATCTTCGTCGAATCAACCAACAGACCTTCTTTACATACAATGTGCCCAAGTAGTATGCCAAAGGGGGCACAGAAAATACATTTCTTGGAATTCAATGCAATTTGATGTTGCCTACACCGTTCGAGCATCAATCGCATATTGTTGAGATGGTCTTTAACCAGGCCATAGACTGTCCAGTCATCCATATATACCTGTGAGAATTTCTGAATAAAATCTTTAAATACCGCAACATCTACGCGAGATAATATTAAAGGTGCATTCTTCATCCCAAATGGCATGACGGTATATTGGAAACAACCCCACTTGATGACAAATGTGGTCTTATGGCGGTCCTCCTTCACAATCCAGATCTGGTGGTATCTCAAAAAGCCATATGTCAATGAATATACTTCTTGGCTTCCTATGCCTTCCAGGACTTCATTTTTAAAAGGGGTCAGGAACAGATCATGCACACATGCATCATTCAACTTTCTTAGATCGACACAAATGCGAATTTCGCTAGTCTTCTTATCTTGGACCACCATCGGGCTTATCCACTTTGATTCTTCTATGCGTTCAATGATCCGAGCGTCGAGCATCCTATCAATCTCAGCTTTCACGCAATCCTTATACCACATTTTCAATCTATACGGCCTTTGGCGTACCGGTTTTGCATCTAGCTCGAGTGGAATCTTCATTTCCCCTAAATTGTCGAGTATCCCCTTCATTTATGAGAATATTGTTGGAAAAAGGTCCTGGAATTCATGTAGTAGATCTATGACCTTGGCCATCGTCTCTTCACCCCAATAGTCTCCGACATTACCAAATTTAAAATTTTCTACTAACCCAATGTTAACTTTTCGGATCCTTAGCAGTTGGTTCATCGAGTCTATCGGTATGTCGGGAGCTGCGACACCATGGGTCCCTTTGGACTCTGGAATACTAACATTCTGCATCTCGTCATCATCTTCAGGTTCCCCAGACAATTTGTAGCACATCATCATGGATTTGATAGAGCAATGCGCATGAGGATAAACAGGGTATGCAACAGGGATGACTTTCAGTACTATGTCACGGATAATGTGCAAAGCATTACATACCTTGGGGTTGGTATCCTAGAAGCTAAACATTTGTACAAAATAAACTGACAACTCCTCCCAAGTGGTAATGGTTCTGTGCAATTCTGCTGCCACATACCAAGACCATGGCATCTCTTCTAAAGTTTGGACAAAAGCGTGAACCCACTCATCCCTAAATCGTGATGTCCATAATGTTTGACATTCAATCAAATGATGGGAGAGGTCATCTCATCCATCATACCTCCTAGCATGATAGACCTCTATATCTCCAAAGTGGACCATCATCAACCTGCGGCACTACTCCCAGTCATGGATCGTTTGCTTATGTGTCGCCCACCATCGAGCCGAAGTAGCCTTCAGTGCTACATCAAGAGCTAGTATCCTTTGCGGTTCAAACACTTTTTCTTCAAATTCTTGGAAGAACTCAGATAGTCCCAATATTCCTTCATAAATGGGTAACTTGACGTCTCAGTCACAACATGTCAGAGAGACTGTGTAATCAACCCGCATTTTTTGAATGACCCCTCATGCAACCGATTCTACCAATTTTCTAGAGCACCGTCAGAGTTGGAGGATGTGGAACTTGCGATGCACCATCCAAGTTTGCCATTGATAGTAGGTTGGATATAGTCCTCGGATAAGTTATAAGCATGATCCCAACTTCTCCCAACTTCCTCCTTTATAGGTTCGATATATTTCCGTCCTTCCTGAGGGTCCATAGGAGTAATGACCCTAAAATCCTGGTTTTCAAATGTCATAACACATTTTTTGAATTTGATAACCACCCTACTATCATTATCCCGTCCAATTTTTAGCAACGTAGGATAGGAACCACCATCTCCTACAACTTCTATTACATCAAAGTCAGCACATGTTTTGATACCTTCAATGTCAACAACCAAGTTTGAAACACGACCAATGGGCTGAACCTTCACCTGGTTTGCTAAATGAAGCTGTACCGGTGACCATCCCAATGTTGGCTTCCCCATCAATTTCTAGGTTTTCTTTGTCAGTAGTTTTACATCAAGATCCAAAATGACTGAGTCAACCTCATAATCCCCAATCTGGACATTCATCCTCATCTCCTTGCCAGTCTTTTTTTTTGCAAGGAACTCACAGCGGAATCCTTCACTGTTTTATCTGAGAGGTGTAATAATGCCTCAAGCTCGACAAGGGTGTTTGATTCCCTTGCCACTGATAGACATCTCTCAAAGAACTTGCGTAGGGTACCATACTACCATGATGGTCCTTCCTCTGCAATTGGATCGAAAGAAAAAGGCATATCAACAATTAGTAACTTACTCGGATTTCTTCCAATTTCGTTCTTTGCATTGAAGAAGGTATCTTTCTCTGTCACAATATCAAATGTGACCTTCTTCTTACCAGCGAGCTGAACTTGTAGCCATGGTCCATCATCTCTAGTTGTCACACCAGTGTCAGTGGCAATCCCAACATCAACATCCTTCATTCGTGGCTCAGCCTGAATAGTGGCAACTGTCGATCCCTGGTTCAAAGGTAGGTTATGATTCAATGGTTGATTCATCGGTTGGTTCTGTGTCTGAGGTGGGTTCTGAGTCTGAGGCTGTGGTGGGACCTAGTTCTACATTATTAGTTGGTTCTGCACTTGTAATGCAGGTTGATTCTCTGCATTCTATAACTAGGGAATTCGTCCTACCTGCAACACATATTTAATTAATTTTGGATATAAATAGTGACTATAGAATTCCAAAATAACCAAAAAAACTCAATTCTAGGGTTGTTCTCGTAATAAAATATTTCCAAATTTAATAAAATATGTGTTCTACCATTTTGCAGTAAACTGAGGGAAACTTTCAACATTATGATCATCAGCTGCACAATATGTGCATTTTGCATGAGGGCACTCTCTTTGGTAATGCCCAAATAACCCATAGGTATAGCACTGGACTGATTCAAGACCTTGTCCTCCCTCGTGGCCCAATCCTCCTCCTTGACCTCTGAATCCTCCATGAAATCCTCCTTGAACTCCTCCTTGTTCAAACTGCAGTTGGGCCATTTGTTGCTGTGGTGGGTTAGGTTGTTGCTAAACATATTGTGCAGCTTGAACATGTTGCAGTTGATTATACTGTGTTCGCGGTGCCTGGTTATATTGTGGTTGTACCACCAATTGCAGCTGTGGTACAAACTGTGGTTGCACCATAAACTATTGATGTGGTTGTGCAGGGACAAACTGCAATGGAGGAAGTGGCGTATATGGTACCTATGCTACTGGTTGTACTACTTGTGGCTATGCTTGTGCTGTCCGGGGGTCCTCTCCTTTCACAAAGTACGAATCATACATTCTTTCCTGAAGCAAATCATAAGCACGACAATTTTTGTCGTCATGTCCAACTGACCGACAAAATGTACAATACAAAATTTCTACCTTGGTAAACATCTTCTGCATATAATCATAGTTCTCATGTCGATGCCCGTAGACCTGGAAAATGCGATACCATGGTGCGCCAGCACCACTCAATGGGATTGGGGCTCTTGACAGCAAATAGTTTCAAAATTTAAGCCAAGTATCCTTGGTATGTCCATTAGCATGGAAACGGGCGCACCAAATATCATCGTTATCTTCCTTATCCTTTTTGATGTCTTGCAATTGTAGCGTTAAATTTCCCATCTGTGCCTGAATCTGATTCATTCCACCGGCAGTTTCCCCTACTGGCGATGCCTCCAATTTCATCGCGGTTTCCAGAGCCTCGCTCTGCACTGCAATATTTTGTTGCATTAATGGTTGTTAGATATGTGGGACAAGCGCTACAATAAACCATTCCTTATGCTGAGCACATCTCATTTAAAAACTGACCTGAGCCATCAATGTCTAAAATCGTTGATCAAAATCCCAAATTGTTTCATTGGGGAATTGTTTGATCTCTTTCAATTCAGTAATGTACTGAGCTTCGAACTTTGGATTCTTAAATTTGTCAAATAGCCCTGTTCTTATCTCATTTAATGTTTTTGTAGTACCTCCCTGAGGTACCCGTATGAATCTCATAAACCATTCCAATGCGCAGCACCGTAGAGTAGTAGCTAGCTGACTTTTCTTGACATCATCATCAATAGTTTTTCAAGCAGTCTAGATCACTTCATATAGGAACCAGTACTACTCTGGATCTTCGGTACCATTTTTATTGAATATTGCAATTTTCATTCATCTCCCTCCATTCTAGACCTTCTTCCTCCTGTTGGTGCTCTATTACTAGATTGTTGCTGACACGTTGGCCAAGTCGATGTAGAATGCGCATTCCTTCCTTGTGGTGGAGTAGTGCACAGAGGAGTAGACATGTTACTGCTGGGGTTCCATCCTGTCATTCTTCTAGGTGTATCTTGGGCATGTATGTCCTCATTATCACAAAAATGTCGCTTCATCCCATGTGGTTGTTCTTCATGGTATCATACTTCGATTTTAGTAGGACCTTCTCCTGTCCTCTTCCTCTTTTCTCAAAACCTTGCTCCTCCCCTCGTAAAACCACTTGTTTCTTCGACGACCTTTACATTCTCACCAGAAATCATGCCCATCTACCTGTTATTCCCTTATTCATTTCCCCCCTCTCTGTCGTAGTGCCTACATCCCCTGCACACCAGAGTTCCACTAATCTTGGTCCATCTTTAGGATACCCTTTTCACAAACTAGTTGCTTAATCGACAATTGTAGCAACAATAGGAACCTTCCACAAGGTCCACTGAAAAACTCCCTTTCTACCTCGCTGAAATATTTATTAGTATCAACAACAAACTTAGTGATGTATCCTTCCAAGATACTATCCAACCATACCTCGACTTCCCGTCATGCCTTGTTCCTAGTTTCTTGTAGATCCTAGATTAAATATGGGATCTAGGATGTCGGCAATGGAACCATTTGTTGGTGAATCCCACCAACAAAGCTTCATCGATAGGGGTTCCCTCTCTATCGATTCCCTATAGCACAATCTCCCTGAGCACCTTCCTAGACAGGTTTTAACCTGCCCGGCAATGTCTGCAGAGCAGACGAGCTCTCACCCGACACGTTCAAGGGAGATCTATGAGAACCGAGTTTCTGACAATGGGTAAGGAGGATATGGGGATCCGACGGAGGGATATCTTAACTTATTCGTTCCTCATGCAGTATCAAAATATTGCAGCATTATTCAAGGAAGATCTTAGTGCATCAAGCATAAATTATGACAACATATCGCATTGATATATCAGAAAGACACTGAATCACATCTATAACAAGTCATTTTAACAAAATAGAGCCGCAACATTATAATAGATCTATAACAATAGATGAGACTTGAGCCATATGCATCGCATCATATATTAATCTTGTGCAAACGCGCCACATTACATAATCCTTCTTCAAAACCGGAGACTACATACATCAGAAAGAAACCCAGATAAAATCGTAGTCAAGACAAGAAAATCTCCATAAGACAGATCACACCAGATCGTATCCCTTGCAATCGCGCATGCAACAACACAATTGTTCACAACTGCTCACATATGACATTCTATCTCTATCTCTATATATATCCTTATATTTCATAAAATGGATCTATAAATAGGATTATGCCATTACATCAAGGGTCCACTAATAACTGACTTCTAACCGCTACTAACCTATTGCAACAAAACTTGGTCAAAATATACATAAAATATTTAAAAACGGTTATTTTCCTGCTTATTGCGCCAATTTTCCCTTGCATGGTACTGCATGAGCTTGCGGAGCTGCCGCGATGCTACACAACTCACTTGTCCCAACCCCTTGCCAACACTCCCAGCTTTATGTCACTTCTCGTGCCAATGGGTGCTCAGAAATTTTTGATGTGACATCCTTTCTTCCCTCCTGAAATTCCTATAGCACTGAAATTGCTTTCACTGAGAGCTGCACACAAACATCTTGAAATTCATCTAACTGTGTTGTGCACCTCTGGCTATGATCTCGTGCTTCTGCGACACGCAGCTAAAACACCTTCAGTTCAACTTCCTTTGTCACATGTACAATGGGTGGCATCCATTTAAGCAATGTCTTCAGTGTCTCCAACTTCCCCTTGACCTCCTGCAACTACGTGGTTAGTTTCTCCAACTGTGCAACCTAGACTACAATGCTCCAGAATTGTGTAGTTGCGTCAATGACTCTCTTTGATTCTTGGTCCATTTCCTCCAACTGCATTGCAAACTCCTCAATGGTGATTTTCCTTTCCACATATTCCTCCGTCGGTGTTCCTGGATCCACTATTGTGTGTAGATCGTCATTATTGAGCTTCAACTGTGCAATTACGACCCCAAGCTACTCAACCTTTTCCTCCATGTCCAAGTCCTCAGTGTTTTCTGGAACTTGTTGACAAGCAACCAAAACTGCATTCTCTAAGCAGACTCTTCTGTCCCAAAGTTGTGCTTTTTCCACTATCAAACGATCTTGCTTCTTTTTAAGCGCCTCAATTTCCTTTGCATTCTCCTCAATCAGCCACTCTTGCTCCTTCTTTAATGCCTCAATCTCCCTTCTTGCATCAACCTCTTTATCCTATGACCTCAAAAGGTGGTCGCCAATTATCTGCTTTCTTTCTGCCAACTCTTGATTGGAAACCCTCTGCAACTCCACCAATGTCTAGGTCGACACTGGATTGATGTCCATTGAAAGATCCTACAATTCTTGAATTGAGGTGTTGAGGTCCTCATTGTTGGTCTCAATTTCATGCGGTGGAATTTCCACATTCTAAATCTGCATCCCAGTGCTGATTGAGCCAAGTTGTTGCATAGCGGTTTCCTTCAGTACCTTATGTAAAAATTCATAAAATAATGAATCAAGGTAAGTTTTCACCTCACCAAACTCATCTATTTCTTTCTTCTTCATTTTTTCTCATGTCGTATCATTTTTTGTTGTAATGGCCACGATAATACGACCCAACTACTCCCTAGTTACCGGTGTTGCGCTACTAGTCACACCCTGGTCCTGTCTCTTCTTTGTTCGTGATTCTTCAAAATCCTTCTCTACCTCTGAGTCCATGGGAGTCCATGTCGACACAGCATCCTAGTCATAGCTACTTGGTGAGTTTGTCATAGGATCCACTGGTGCATTTGCTGGTGGACCGTTCGACACTTCCTCGATGTTGACAGGTTCTCACCACTCCACGGTCCAATCAACAATAATAGTTTCGAGCTCTGCATAAGAAACCTTATATGTTGTGGGAAACCACAGTTTATCTAGGTCTTATCACTCTTGCACATGTATGTCATGCAACCCAATTGCAAACTGAACAACTCGTTGGTATTTCACTAGTGCTTCCACTGTAAGTCGTGGAACCTTCATTGTTGTAGCCTGGAGCGCCTCCCAATACAACCATAACTGAATTGCACAATCCTTAAGTCACTTTGTTTCCTTCACATACCAGAGGTTCTAGTATCACGCTCCCTTACAAACCTTCATTGCATCCACGTCCATCCCATGATAATATTCTAGCTCCATCCAAGCTACAAGAGAAATCAAAATAAGTAGTAAGTTGTAGGTGAACGGTCGCTGCCCCACGTGGAATGCTGGTGCATCATCCATCAATTGGTTCATTAAGAACATCGACTATTTCATTTTCACCCCTTGTGCACACTTCTCCGCACATGCAATGATCCTCGGGCCCCGAATTACACCGGTTGGGTCAGTTCATTCTAACTATCTTGCTCGCCAGAATCCTTACCGCAATGCAAACAACCTAAACATTTATGCTATCAATTCGATACACTTGTCTGTCTCTCCATAGGTTGTATCTTTTGTTCAGCTTTGCAGGAAACTTCCTATCGTTGTATTTCCCCTTAAAGTACTACGATGGGTCTGGCCCCTCCTTGGGAGCCCTGTGATATCTGAAAAAATGCCACAGTGACTATGACCGACCGGTCCAACCATAGATTCCACCATGGAAGCATGCCAAGAGCTGCTTCACGCATGTATTTGCCTCCGTCAACCACCCAAAGTGTGGCATGCTGATAATTCCCAACAGTCCTGATATCTCCAAACAAAGCGCCCAGTCCTGCGGAATGCATGCTATTGGGCCGCCTCCCGTCTGCGTTGCGGGTACATATGGAGCTATCATGATCTATGTCGACGCAAGCATATAATGATCCTCATATTTCATCTACATGATCAAGGGAACAATTTCCTTGGTACACACCATGCCTTATGCTATCGCCGTCATCGTGACCGGGTACTTCTGGTTCTTTGTCATCTTCCTAGGCTTCACATCGGGATGATAGGGAGGAACATACCCAGGGATATCCACAAGAGGATTCCACTATGTGGGCTGATGATTCCTCAACCCTTGATGTCAATGGACCCATTTTTGCGGGTTCCTCCTCCTATTTCCACGTAGACATTCCAGTCTGTCGCTTATTCTGAACCAGCCACATGGGCTATTGTGCCCCCCTCTTCTTCTTTGGAACCACTGATGAACCCACTAGCATGCTTGCAACCTATTATTCAATGGTTACCCTGAAAACTGGTGAGTACCTCTTGCTGGAAATCTCTACTGTAACCAGCTCACCTGGCATGCCGCACCAGTTTCCCAAGTTCTCAACAGACACCTCAACCTCACTGCACTCTGCAATTCGACTCCACAACGCAACTACAACAACTCTGCACCTTAGACGACAACTCAATATTTCACAATGGTGAATTACAACTACACCCTACCTCTTCTTATAGCACCGATTCGATCTCCCGATCATTATGACCAAATCATTACGATCTTGTGTAATCATTACAACCAAATCATGCATTAATCACCCAAATTCACCACTGATCTTGCCAATCGAACGGTTGGATCCACCATTAAGGCGTGTCTCGTCCAAAATTGTCACCAGATAACTACTTTAACTGCTATATTTATTGTTGATTTGACTCTGTTGCATCCCTGTGGCTATCCCGACACAAATCGCTAGCTGGGATACTGACTCCTCTAGTTGCGCAACCACTTCCTCTTGGTGTGCCATCCTCCTAACTTCCATCCTATGCAAAAACAAAGAGATTTTTTTTATCGTGCAGTGCCTCAAGCATCACGCAGCTCTGGGCCCGTCTTGTAGGGCTTCAGCCTGCTTCCGTTTACCAGCTTAGGCAGCATCACACCATCTAACTATTGCAGTTGTACGGCACCTCCTAAAGTAATGGAATTAATGAGATATGGACCTAGCCAATGCATTTTTAACTTACCCGGATGTTTGGTGAACTTGCTTTCATATAGAAGCAGCAAGTCTCCTTGTTGAAAATTTTTCTTCTTGATATGTCAATCATGCCAAGCCTTTTATCGATCCTTCTCAATGCGCTGTTGAAAAATTGCAACAAAACAATCTTCCTCTAGTTGCACCAACTGAGCCAGGAATTCCTCTAATGCTTCTTCATCATCCATGCCTGTCACTTTCGTTATGTGCAAAATTAGAACAATGTACTCCATCAGCATGACTACCTCTTTCTCATACACCAACTTGAATGGTGTCTGTCCTGTCAATATTTTACAAGTGGTGAGATATGCCCACAAGACTGCTAGAATATTTAGATCCTAGTCATTACGATTCATGTTACATACCTTTGTGAGTGCATGCTCCAACACCTTGTTTAACGCCTCCACTATCCCATTCTCTTGTGGATGATATGAGGTGCTCTTCTTATGTTATATTTGAAGTTCTTCTGTCAATGTGTTGACCATGCAATTGATGAAGTGACTCCCCTGTTCGCTCATCAAATATCCTTGGGCACCGAAACCAAGTAACAATGTTGTCAAACAGGAACCTTATTGATGTCACAACAGGGAAATCTACAACAAGTGTGGCCTCCGTCCATCTTGTCAAATATTTTGTCATTGTAATGATGTACCGCACACTGGTTCTCTTCCCAGGTAGGTTGACTGGTCCCACAAAGTCCATATCCCATTTAGCAAATGGTTGCAATGTCACCTGAGGTACCAGTGGCATGTCATCCCTCCTTGATGGTTTCCTAGTTCTTTGATAGACGTCACAAGTCCGTGCATAGTCTGTCGCATCACCATTGAGAGTGGGCTACCAAAGCCTTGCACAGAGCACCTTCTTGGAAGTAACACGACCTCCATAGTTTCCACCTACGACTCCCACATGTGCCTCTACCAATATTTTCCCTTGTTCATGTGGTAGGACACATCACCATAAGATCTCATATGGTCCTAGCTTATATATTTGTCCAATGATCAACTGGAAATCCACGGCTTTAACAACCCACTGCTTCTTATGACTTGTAGTAAGCTCTTCTGGTGTTTTTTCTGTCACCAAAAACTGAAATATTTTCTCGTAATAATCATCAACCATCTCGACTTTGAATAGTTGTGCATCTAGAAACCCATCTTCAATGTTCATTGGTTCTTCACCTATCTCAATTCGCGATAAGTGATATGGGCCAGCATTCAAGCAACCTAGCTTCACAATTATCTCAAAATCAAACTCCCAAAAGAGAAGTAGCCAACGACATATCTCCCCCCCCCCCAACACAGCATTATTGACCAGGTATTTCAAAGCAGAGTGGTCCGTGAAAATATTGAAATGATCGCCCAATAGGTAATGTCGAAATTTTCATAGTGCATACACCATTTCCAAACCTTCTTTCTCTATTGTAGTATAATTCTTCTCCACAGATGTCAATTTCCGACTAGTGAAAGCAATTGGGTGATCAAGATCTCCTTTCCCTAGTTGTTCCAATGCCACTCCCAGTGCAATTGACGATGCATCCACATGGACATTGAACTCAGTCCACTCAGGAAAAACTAGTATTGGTGTGGAAGCCATCTTTTCCTTTAGTGTATCAAAACTTTCTTGACACTCCTGGCTCCATACAAATACCACATCCTTCTTTAGAAACCTCTCCATAGGGCATGTGATTGCAGCATAAACTCAGATGAACTTGTGATAATATCTTGTGTGTCCTAGTGTCGCTCTAAGTTGATTCACATTTGTAGGTGGTGGCAAGCTCAAAATCAGCGCAAGATTTGTTGGGTCAACCAACAATCCTTTCTTGCAAACAATGTGTCCCAACAGCATCCCAAAAGGTGCACAAAAAATGCACTTTTTCGATTTTAGCATGATCTGATGTTATCGAAAACGCTCCAACATCAGTCGTAGGTTCTCCAAATGGTCCATGATCAATCCATAAACCGTCCAGTCATCCATATAAACTACCAAAAAAATTTGAATAAATTCCTTGAATGCAGCGACAACAATTCGGGAGAATATCGCAGGTGCATTCTTCAGTCCAAATGGCATTGAAGTGTATTGAAAACACCCCATCCAGTAACAAATTTTGTCTTGTTGAGATCTTCTTTTGCGATCTTAATTTGGTGATAGCCAGAAAATCCATCCATGAATGAGTAGATTTCTTGACCGCCCACTCCTTCTATCACCTCATCAGTGAATGGTGTCAGAAATGGATCATGCAAACACATATCATTCAATTTTCTAAGGTCGACACAAATCTGAACCTCACATGTATTCTTGTCTTGCACTACCATGGGACTGATCTATTCTGATTCTTCAACCGACTCTATCATTCCAGCATCCAACATTATGTCGAGCTCAACTTTAAACCTCTCTTTGTATCATGGATCCAAGTGATACAGTCACTGCTTAACTGGTTTTGCATCTGGTTTCAACGTGATCTTCATCTCTCCCAGATCTCCCAATATTCATTTCATCTTAGAAAACATTGTAGGAAATAAATATTGGAATTCATTCTACATATCTGTGATATTTGCCATGGTTTCTTCGTCCCATTAGTCCTCAACATTTGCAAACTTTGGGTTCTCCTCTGTCCCAAAGTTGACCCTTCGAATTTTTAATAGTTGATTCATTGGACATCATGAATCCCTTATGTCTCTAGAATATTGATGTTCCATGGATCATCACCATCATCCGGTCCTCCGGTCACATTGTAGCACTCCATCATCGATTGCAACGGACATCTCTCATGCGTATCCACTGGATATGCAAATCGTCAACTCTTCCCATGTAGTTATGTCTCTGTCCAACTCCGCTGATATATACCATGATCGCGTCATCTAATCCAACGTGTGGACAAAAGAATGGACCCACTCATCCTTTGGTCACAATTCCCACAAGGTCTGACACTCAATCAAATGATCACCAAGGTCATTCCTCCAATCGTACCATTTTTCATGGTACTCTTATGTGGTGCCAAAGTGATTTGTCATCAATATTTGACACTGCGACCACTCGTTGATCGACTTCCTATGTGTCTCCCACCAACGTAATGGCGTATCCTTCAATGCTTCATCCAACACCAACAATCGTTGTGGTTCTAACACCTTATTCTCAAATTCCACTAGAAACTCAGACAACTTTGGGAGTCCTTCATATACTAGTAATTCAATAGTCTCGGTTGCGACTTGGTACAATGACTGAATAATCAAGCCACACTTCCTTAGTGATACCTCATGCATTCGATTCGTCCAATTCTCCAAAGAATCATCGAAGTCGGAAGACGTGGAGCTAGATCTGCGCCAACCAAGTTCCCCATCAGTGATCAGATGGATGTAATCCTCTGAAATGTTATATGCATGATCCCATCCTCTTACAACTTCTTCCTTAACCGGTTCAACATATCTTCGCCCTTCATTTGGACCCGTCGGAGCTATGAGTCTGATGTCATGATTTTCAAATGTCATCACACACTTCTTAAAATTAATCACCACCAAGTTGTCACTGGCCCATCCAATCCCTAGCAACAATGAATAGGAGCCTCCTCCATCAAAAACTTCAATAACATCAAAATCAACATAAGTCTTCATCCCTTCAACTTCCACTGCAAAACGCAGAACTCACCCAATTGGTGTTACTACGGCCTGGTTAGTCAATCACAACTGCATAGGGGACCAAACCAACTATGGGATCCCCATTTTTTCCCATGTCTACTTTGTTATATTGTTGACGTCTGAGCCTATATCCAAGATGACTGAATCTACCTTGTAGTCCCCAATCTGAATATTCATTCACATCTCTTTTCCTATCTTTTTCTTATGTAAAGAGTTCACCGTAGACTCCTTCCGTCCCTTTGCTGGTTGATGCAACAAATTCTCAATCTCGGCAAGATAATCGGGAGCCTTTTCTAGTGACAAGCAAATTTCAAAGAAGTTTTTCAAAGTACCATGATGCCGTGATGGTACTGCTACCGAAGTTGAATCAAAAGCAGTTGGCATTTCATAAACAGGAAACTTACTCGGATCTCTTCTTATCCCATCACGTGCTTCAAAGAATGTATCTGTCTCAGGGTCAACATTGAATTGCACCTTCTTCATTCCATCATTCTTCATTCCATCCAACCATATTTGTGGAAATGTTCTATGTTCTCTTGTTGTCAGACCTCCATGAGTAATGACAGAAACATTCGCATCCTGCACCCTGGGTTCTGCTAAGATTGTCGCAAATGTCGGTCCTTTGTTTAGGTTCGATCGGGGATTCACTAGTTGGTTCACATTCTGATTTCCAATCTAGTTTTGATTTTGAATCTGATTCTATTTTTTATTATGCAAAGGGTTCTAATTCTGGTTCTGCAACTGTGGAACGTTTCCTTCCTGCCACTTCATAATTAGTTGTGGACAGTTCTCAATAGTGTGTTCAACAGCAATACAATAAGTACAATGTTCTTGCAATTGTCGGAACTATCTCTGATAATTCCCCAACACTCCACAATTATAACATTTCACTGGTCCATGACCTCATCCTCCTCCTCTACCAAAGCGTCCACCGCCTCCTCCTCGGAATCCTCCTTGTTGTTGATATTGTGGTTGATTGAATTGCTCTTGCGGGGGATTCGGCTACTGCTGAACATACTGCTGTGGTTGAGTATACTATGGATGCTACAGAACCACTGATTAGAGTAAATTTCAACTCAAAATGACCCTCCTAAAAAAATTTAATAAAATAATAGTTAAAATAATAAAATAATATTTATTAATTTTGGACGAAGAAAAGAAAAAAACTGCTCTTTTATTTGTATTTTTGACATATCTCTCCATGTTTTTACTCAAATTTTGATCAAGAGATCTTGTTGGATGTGGAATTAAATTACGCATCCAATGGGTACCCACTCGGCATACTTTTGACGGATCTCGCTACCCCAAAAACAAGAAATACCTAAAAAAACATGATGATGATGTCATCATCACATTTTTCAGTTATTTCTTGTTTTTGGGGGAGCGGGGTCTGCCAAAAGTATGCTGAGTGGGTACTCGTTGGATGCAAAATTTAATTCCACATCGAACGAGATCTCCTAGTTGAAATTTGAGTAAAGACACGAGGAGATATGTTGAAAATACAAACAAAAAAGTAGTTTTTTTTATGATCCCTATCCCCAAATTTATATCAAAAAAGTGTTTAAGACCTATACAGTGTTTCAAATTTAAATCAATTTCATTGGCTAACACATGATGACATGGAATTTGAATTAGAGTTAAAAGGCCCATTTTGAGTTGAAATTTCCTTTAATATGATTTGCATCTGATTGTACTGCGGTTGTGGCAGAAACTGCGGTTGTGGTTATGGATTTGGTACAAACTGCATATACGGTTGCAAATGCAGTGTAAAATGCATCTATGGTTGTAGATCTGGTACAAACTGTGTTTGAGGTGGTGGCTATACCACCTGTGGCTGCTACTGTGGTTGCTGCACTGCTCGATGGTCTTCTCCCTTCACATAGTACATGTTCATTGTTTTGTGCTGGAGTAGATCGTATGCACGACAATCCTTATCTTCATGCCCAACAGACCGATAAAATGTGCAGTATAAATTCGTCGGCTTCGTGACCATCTTCTGCATATATCCACAATCTTCATGTTGATGACCATAAAATTGGAAGATACGGCACCATGGCATACTTCCATAACTTAATGGGTTTGGCACTCTCGACAATAGGTAGTTTCAGAAATCCAGGCATTGATCCTTATGATGCCCCTCTGCGTGACATCGAGTACACCAAAATTCCTCACCATTCTCTTTTCCTTTCTTGATATGTTGCAACTAGAGGGTCAGATTCACTAGTTGTGTTTGAATCTGGTTCATACCAACTGCATTCTCTCCAACAGGTGAAGCTTCTAACTTCATCGTAATCTCCAAAGCCTCTCTCTATGTCGCAACCTTTTGCTGCAACAACGGTAGTATGATATGAGGTACTAACTCCACGATGAACCATTCCTTATGCTGAACATCACTCATGTCAAATCTTACTATTTCAATCAGTGTCTTGAATCGCTGATCGAAATCCTAAATAGTTTCATTTCGATATTGCTTAATCTCCTTTAGTTTTGTGATATGTTTCACCTCAAATTATAGTTTTATGAACTCATCAATCAATCCTTTTCTAAATTCTTCCAAAGTCTTCACTGTAGTTCCCGTAGGAACTTGTACAAACTTCATGAACCAATCTAGTGCGTGACCTCGAAGGGTCGTCAGCAATTGGCCCTTCTTGACATCATCATCCAGAGTTTGTTTCATAGTCCACACTGCTTCACATGAGAACCAGTATTGCTCGAGATCCTTAGTCCCATTCCCATGAAGGGGTAACTTCGCATCATTGCTCACCATCTTGGGCCTTCTTCCTACAATCATTGATCCGCTACTATTAGAGTTTTGTTGACACGTCAGACAAGTCGATGTCAAACTCATGTTTCTTTCTGAGTGTGGCACATCGCACGAAGGTCTGGGTACTTTTTTTCTCTAGGTTGGTATTTCCTCGGGCTCGGGCGTAGCCTGGTTGTCTCCTTCATCATTTTGGTTTCACTTTGTCCCGTGTGGTCATCTCTTGTGGTCTTGCATTTCAGTCACAACAAGACTCTCTCCTATCCTATGCCTCTTCTCTTGTCGAAACCTTACTTCTCCTCTCGTAAGACCACTTCCTTCCTTGGCTTCCCTCACAGTCCCATCGTAACTTCCATCCATCTACCCCATATCATTCCATCCATCCCTCGTTTCCATGATACCCACATCCTCCGCGCACCATATTTCTACTCGATGGAGTTCATCTTCAATATGCCTTTTTTGCAGACGAGAATCTTAATAGACAATTGAAAATACAATAGAAACCTACCTCTCGATCCGTTGAAGAACTCCCTTTCTGCGTCAGTGTGAGATTTAACTGTTTCGACCGTGAACTCAGTGATATATCCCTCTAAGATACTATCAATACAAACTTCAATAACCCTTGCTGCTTTGTTGTCTACCTCCTGCAACTGCTAGATCAGTTCTGGGGTCCATCCAATTGGTTCACCTCCTTGGAAATTTGTTTTTCGATATGTCAACCATGCCAACCACTCATACAAGATGGTCAAAAACTTAGAGAAAAAATACTCATGTAGATTTGAATACATGTACTCTACCATCCACTTATTCGTTGTTACTCCAGGGTTCTAATTTTATTTCTCAATAAATTCCCATGCCTTCTGGTCAAACCAATATTGAATATGTGGCCTCGTCATATGCTGCAAAATTTCCTCCTTCCCTTCATACTAAAGTCCCGATAACAAAACCATTTGTTGACACAAAACCTATCGACAAGGGTTCACTTATTTGTTGACACCCAAACCACCGTGATCTCCCTGAGCACCGTCCTAGACGGGTTTTACCCTGTCTGAAAACACCTGCAAAGAAAATGAATTCCTACCCGAGATGTTTGAATGAGAACTGTCAAAACCAAGCTTCCACAGTGCGAAGGAGGACCGTGCATCTACTTGTCAACTTAGCGCAGCATTATTCAATAGATATCATCATTAAGATTATGCATTAACATAATCATATTATCATTCACTATATCACATTGGCATACTTGAATCACAGCATAAACATTGATGCATAAACATATCTAACAGTATGTCTTCATTCATAGCAGAGAAACATCGCATCATTCATAGATACACATCAGATTCACATTTAGATCACAGAAAACGTAAAGATAGAAAAAGACAAAATGGCTCTGTTCATTCTTCATCATGTCATATTAACCTTCACAACAAAACAAAGATTCTCCAAAATAGCTCCTCAGTTCACATACACAGATCGAAGGATCTCATTTCATACCCAGATCTTAATCCTCTAATAAGCATCCCACTAAAAGCTAAGAAGAAGCTTAGAAGTTCAGAAGACTTAACACTTGCAACTCTGCATCTATTTATAGGCTTGCGCCTTTACATTGGTGGTCCACTTAAGCCAACTGCCTAACTAATTCTTAACAAAATCTACAAAATAATGACCACAATCCACATAATGTGGTCCAAGTCTACAAAATATGACCAAAATACATAAAATATAGCTAATCCTCCTTGAGCACCATTTTCCACCTTCCAACATGTGAGTTATCTTAAACTAACAACTATCACACCCGATCGTCGATTGTGAAGTGGAAACCATGGTTTCTTTTCCTATAGTATCACATAGGTTATTGTAAGTGGGGAACATTTTCGGTACCTGAGACAGAAACAAGGTTGTTTCAATAGCTTGGGAGGGTGATTATCCAAGAGCTAACACTTGCACCTTTTGTGATTGAAGAATATTGTAATTGTTTCGCATACCTTCACTATTTAGTAATTGTTGAGGCCTGATGTCCCTTAGGAGCTACTAGTTTTGTAAGGAGCTACTAGTTTTGTAAGGCCCTCTAATCTAGATTTTCACTAAACTTTGGTTCTTTGAAAAGAAGTTTGCTTGTTTATTTTCTTAGGACTTTTTTAGATGTGTGGAAACTTTTATTTCTATTGAGTCTAGTTACCTTTAGGATTGTTTATTTGTATTTTGATATACTCTAATAAACAAATCATTTGATTAAAATTCACAATGATTAATATCCAGATCCACCCTTCAATGTTGAAGCAAGTCAAGTTACCCAAGTTTGAAGGACCCACTACATTGTGGAGGAAGATACATGAACCACATCTTTGTGAATTGGAAACTGAACTACTTGTAAACACAATCAAATGTTACTAGAGAATAAAAACATCAAACCAATTCTTAGAATTTGTCAGATCATGGAGGAAACATAGATAGAGTAGATGATATTACTCTAATTGAAATTGAAAAAATAGAATATCACATAGTTTCTCACGTAAATCCACCCTTAGAAAATCCTTTCAAAATAGTCATACTTACGGAAAGTGAGTCACTAGTTAATATGTGTTTGAAAGTTGGAATAATATCCAAAACATTACACTTGACCCTTTGTCTTTGTCAGGAGTTCAAGGTACCACATCAATGTATCCTCAAATGGTTACGAGAGGCTATCAAAATCCTCTTGGCACACCCAATAGTTTTCTAGGTATTACTTCTAGGTGAAACCCTTTACCATGGAATGTCAATATTCCTAGAACAAATAATTCATCATCGAATACAAATGACAACTGGATATATCCTTCACAGATGGGACGAAATGACCTAGAGGGCCATCCTATGATTTATCCTATCACAATACTTAGGGGAAATCCACTCATTGGTCAAGTTCTAGGAAGTAATCAATATTTCTAGATCCAACTTCTATAAGGAGGAAAATTACATTGGAATTACAATCAAAACCAAGGACAAAATCAATGGAACAGGCAGGTTCTTGGAAGTAACCAATCTTCTTGGGACCCAACTCCATCAAGAGGCAAATCACCTAGTGGTAAGGTTTCAAGAAACCAATATTCTTGGGACCTAACTCCATCAGAATGTAATCCACCCATTGATCATGTTCTGATAAGTACCCAATATTCTTAGGGGTGACCTTCGCAAAGGGGAAACCCACCTTGGAATTCTAATCAAATCAAAGGACCACCTCAATGGTTTGGTCAGATTCTAGGAAATCACTAATCTCATTGGAGTCTAACTTCGCAAGGGAGAAATCGACCCATTCATTAATGGTGTGTTCAGATTCCAAGAAATATTCAATATTCTTGGAGTCTAACCCCACAAGGGGGAAATCCACTGATGAATCCAATTCCACAATGGAGTGGGAAGGTTCTAGAAAGTAACCAATATTTTTGGAATCGGCCTATAATACATGTGTTTCATCTAGATAGTCCACCACATGGACCTCCTTCCAATGGTATGATGGTTTTCGTAAACAAACTTGAGAAGGTTACCCAGCAAATGGGACAAATGTCTGTCTATACTTCACAACCTACAGCTAGCCCAGAAATGTAGCAACATTCATGGCATCTAATGGAGAATCAGCGGTAGCAAAAGTTAGTGTCGACGTTTCAAGCCAAGCGTGGCTCATCATCAGGACATAGCGATGCCTGGAAGATTACTCATCTTTCACATGTTTATTAATACAGGAAAAACTCAATCCGGATGGGCTCTCTAGGTCTTAGTTTGTCGGTTTGATTCAGAATCGTTTAATAGGAATTTTGAAATTAATTTTTAATTTTATTTTCATTTTTATAAAGTTTTCTAATGTTTTTTTTAATAATTATTAAACTTGGTTAAAATGTTAAAATTGATACTATTTTAGTTTTTCATTTATTAAGTATAATAAACCTACAATTTAATATTAGCTTAAGTAGAATTAATGTATTAATGTAATATAAAATTTATAAATAGTTTTACTTTTTTTTTTTTTTAATTTATTTTTATTTCTAATTTCATTTTATAAAGTTTTTCAAATTTTTTTAATGAAATATTAAATTTGGTAAATATATAGTGATTATTAATTATAAATCTAATCCTAAGGTTATAAATTAATTAATAAATTAATTTTTAATTTCTAGTTTTAATAACTATTCTCAATTTCAAACAAGTTTTTAATTTAATTTTTGTTTTGATTCTAATCACATTAATTACATTATTAATTCTTAACCCTAGATTAGAATTGTTTTATTAAAATTATATTCTTTCATTTTAGTTGAAAAATTAAACCAAGGACTTAGTTAAGCTAGGTTTAATTAGTTATCCTTCATTTTTGTTAGGTTAGGTAACCAAGATCCAACTCCCAATACATCATAGAATGAAAATTATATACAAAAAAGGATTCTCAAGAAAATGTTAAACAAACTTCTTGTAACTCCCATCTTCTTTCCTTTGGGATCCAACTCCCAATACATCATAGAATGAAAATTATATACAAAAAAGGATTCTCAAGAAAATGTTAAACAAACTTCTTGTAACTCAATGTTCTTTTAACTAAATACCTAACACCTAGGAACCTAGTAGCTGAATTTTTTTCATAAAAACAAATTTTATAGAAAATCCATTTGGTAGGCCAAAGAGATACCCGAGCTACACCCTTGCATTGTGAAAAATGTTCATCATTGGAGTATCCTACATTTGGTCTTCCCAAATGTTTCAACATATTTCCATTATTCATGATTCAGGAGGTCACAATCCATCATTTCCTTGATCTCCACCTCTAAGTCCATGTATTGAGTGTAAGAAATAGGTGGTATATTTCTTGGAGTGATCAGGAACCACTCAAATATCTCAAATTCATATGTCAATGTCTGTATAATGACTTTTCATGTTAGTCCCTTTGTCAATTCCTCGAATTTTGAATGGTCCATTCGATTACGCACTAGCAAATTATTATATTGTGCTTGGGACAACAACTGAACATTATCATCCAAGAAAGGAGGAATACCTTCATCGAAGTGTTCTTGAAACATCTACTTGAAATATTTAACCTACAGAAGCATCTCATTGGATTTATCTTACACAACTTTAACCAGAATATGCTTATCATATTAGAGGAAATTTCAACTCAAAATGGGCCTTTTAACTTTTATTCAAATTCCATGTCATCACGTTTTAGCCAATGAAATTGATTTAAATTTGAAATACCGTATAGGTCTTAAACACTTTTTTAATATAAATTTGGGGATAGGTATCATAAACAAAACTACTTTTTTTGTTTGTATTTTTGACATATCTCCCTGTGTTTTTACTCAAATTTCGATCGGGAGAGCTCGTTGGATACGGAATTAAATTCCGTATCCAACGAGTATCCACTCGGCATACTTTTGACGGACCCCACTACCCCAAAAACAAGAAATACCTGAAAAAATGAAATGATGATGTCATCATTCTGTTTTTTCAGGTATTTCTTGTTTTTGGGGTAGCGGGGTCCATCAAAAGTATGCCGAGTGGGTACTCGTTGGATGCGGAATTTAATTCCGCATCCAACGAGCTCTCCCGATTGAAATTTGAGTAAAAACACAGGGAGATATGTCAAAAATACAAACAAAAAAGTAGTTTTTTTCTTTTCTTCCTCCAAAATTAACAAATATTATTTTATTATTTTAACTATTATTTTACTAGTTCATTTTAGGAGGCCCATTTTGAGTTGAAATTTCCTCTAATTATAATAAAATTTCTAGACCATAAAATGATGGCTAGCATGTCCCTAATTCCCATCTCTTGCATATCTTCATATTTCAAAGTTTTAAAGAAATTAACAACATTTTGTGTAGTGTCCGATGGTTTTTTGTCTATATTTTCATTTACCAACTTACACCTTTGAAGAGAAAAATACACTATTACATTCTTAGCATTCACATAATTAAAATAAGATATAAACTTGGAAATTTCTATAGGCAATGTATCCCAGATAACATGTTTAGCTCCTTGCAAGGGTACTTTGTGTTGATGTATTTGTAACTTCGGAAGATATTCGGATGTATATTATTAGTGTATGTTGATATACCCCCATTGGGGATGTGTTTATGACCCCCTTCTAGGATCTCTTAATTGTGTCTAGACCTTGAGGTACAACCTCCAATGTAATTCAGGGCAATAGTCCCCAATGTAACATCATGTAATGTGTATTTGGAGTCTCTATGGGATAATTCGACCCTTTTAGGGAATACAAGTGGGCCCAAATCTTATATTTCATCAGTCACTTAAAAGGTATATTAAATAGGGAGGCGCTCTCCCTCATTTATACACACCTCACACACTCAAGTTCACATGAGAGAGAAAGAGAGACAAAGGGAGGAGAGACAGATAGTTGTTGAATAATTCTTGATACTTATTTTGATCATCTTACTATTATGAGGAAGTTTGCAAGGTTTTCTTCTTTATGGTTTCCTCGATGAATATATTTATGTCTTGTGTATCTATTATATATTATGCATCTAGTTGTACTTGTTATCATTTTAGATAAAGATCATAATCAAGATAATAAGATCTAGAAAAACTAACATGGTATTAGAGCCTCTCTAAAGGAAGGAATTGTGCAGCTGTGTAAACTAGGGATTCCTAGTTCAAGGTGTTCTCTCCACAGATCATCAAGAAAAGAGGGCTAGGATAACTTGCCTTAGTAGGGTGCATCTTTTCATGGAAGCAATTTTATAATTGAATAAGTTTCATTTTTTATCTTGTCACTAGTGTCGGGAGGAACTAGGGCATCGTGTTTTGGATACTTCCCACCTTAGTATTCAGAAAGTGACCTTGCTGAGAAAATCGCCTGAAGGAGCCACATATTTATGTCCAAATAGAATTCCCAAACTCTAAATTTGGAAAATTAGGGTTTCTCTGACAAACCCTATTCTAGCCAGCTCTAGAACCAGGTCGGACACCTCAAATCGACAAGATCTAAATATTTGATATTTCCATTTGAGGTTCTGACTTTAAAAGATGACTCATCATACTTCGCTTGAGGACAAACTTAGAGGGGCTGATAAATTACGAGCATGGAAGTATAGAATATCCTTCATCCTTGAAGATAATGATTTGTATTAGTACATCAATGGAGAAGTTCTAGAACTAGAAGGAGATGAGGCTAAGGCTACTCATAAGAGAAGCATTGATAAGGCTAAGAGAATCATTGCAAATTCTATTAAGGATTACCTCATCCCCCATGTGTCTTCATTCAAGACACCAAAAGAAGTGTATGATGCTTTGATAAAGATGTTCAAAGGAAAGAACATCAACCAGAAGATGACTTTGAGGAACCAATTGAAGAATGTGAATATATAGAACTATGAGACTATACAGTATTAATTCAAAAGGGTTTCTAAAATCAAAGAACAACTTGATGCTGTTGAAGAAAATATCTAAGAAGGAGAAATTGTAAGGACAAACTTGAGTGGTATCCCTATATCATGGGACTCATTCATTCAAGGAATTTATGTAAGAAGGAAATTGATCTCTTTCAGCAGACTCCGAGAAGAATTTGCACAAGAAGAATCTAGACTTGTGATAGGAGAAGAAAAGATGGGAGCAATAGACAATCAAGCTCTCATAGTTCACACCAGGAATAACTTTAAGAAGAAGGAGAAGAAGGACAAGAAAAAAAAGAAGACAAAAATAGATACTTCAAATGTTTGATGCTATACTTGTGATGAAAAGGGAAACTTTGCAAGACATTGGCCCATCAGGAAAATGAGACACCATGATCATGTTTTTGAAGATGATGAACCAACAAACAAAAGAAACAGATAGGATAAGGATGATGCATATGAAGAGTATGTACTAATATTAGAACTTAATGGCACTATCTCACACGGAAGAAATGATTGGCTTGTGGATAGTGGAGCTTCTAAACATATCACGGGATACAAGGAATCATTCGTTAATATGTCTGAATATGACTCACCTCACAAGGTGAAACTTGGTGATGACTATCAATACCCCATAAAAGGGAGTGGAGAATCTTCATACAAGATTGACTCTGGTAAATATTTAAAGATGAAGGAAGTGCTATATGTTCCAGGATTGAAGAAGAATCGTCTCTCCATTTTTGCACTAGATGCAAAATAGATTAGGGTTGCTTCTGTTGATGGCCAAGTTTTGATGTGGCCCAAAGGAAAGACAATAGAGGATGCAACATTGATTGTAGAAGAAGACGAATGCTTGTACAAGCTTAAGGGATATCCTGAACAAGCATGGGTTCATGAGTTGATTGAACCAGGTGAACTATGGCACATAAGGATTTCCCATGTGCACTATAGAGCACTACCGATGGAAATCAAAGCAGTCTTAGGACCTCCAGAGATATAGGCAGAGCATGTGCACAAGGAAAGAACATGAATAAGGCATTTCCCAATAGTGAGATCAAGGATAAATGAATACTAGAGATAGTACAATTCGATGTATGTGGACCCATGTCCTCTAGTTCATTAAGTGGGTATGTATACTATGTTTCCTTTATAGATGATTTCTCACATAAGACTTGGATCTATTTCTTGAAAGGGAAAAGTGAAGTTTTCAATAAGTTCAAGGAATATAAAGCCTTGGTTGAGAATGAAACTGATAGGAATATCAAGACTCTATGGTCATATAAAGGTGGATATTTCACTTCAGAAGAATTCAAGGAACTCTACAGAGAGTCTTGAATTAAGAAGGATTTTAGCACTCCATACAATCCTCAACAGAATGGGGTTGTGAAACGAAAGAACCAAATTATCATGGAGGAAACAAAAGTTATGAGGCATGATCGGGATCTTCCTATTCACCTTTGGGTGGAGGCAGCAAGAAAAACTATGTATGGATATAATTGTACTCCTTATCAAGTACTTTGACAATAATTTTCCTTACCTAGGTATATTCCTCTCTTGCTATATTTTGACTTGTATCTTCTGCGACAATAAGATTTGTGTAAAGCTGTCGAAAAATATTGTGTTCCATGAAATGTCGAAGAACATCGAGATCAATTTCCACTATATTAGGGATATGGTGCAGAGAGGTGCAGTGAAGCTATATTATGTGACGATGGAGGAGAAGATAGTCGATGTATCAACCAATCCTCTTGCGAGAGTGAAGTTCAAGTACCTCAGAGAAAAACTTCGTCTGATCCAAATCAAGATCCCTTGAAAGAGGGAGTGATGTGTTCTAGCATAGCTAGAGAGATAGGTTGTCTGAGCATAAAATCTTGGCGAATCTCATAGGTTGCTCAGATGTAATCAATATTGTAGGTTGTCCTTGTTAGATTTTTATCATTTAAGCAATATGATATTAGGATCTTATCTGAGAGAATAACATGCACAGCAATAAACATAAGAGATAAGAGACACAAAGAATTTTCCTTGGGGAAACCATAAAGGAGAAAACCCCTCAAATTCCTCAGAGATAGAATGAGCACCAATGGCAGCAGTAAAACCCAAAAACATAAATATGATCTCCAACAACTTGTTCTCTCTCTCTCTCACTTGAGAGAGCTTCTCCTCTCTCACTCATGCACCCCAATGAGTGAGTGTGTGTGTGATAAATAGAGAGTCTCACTCTCTATTTATATTCTTTCGTTCACTTAATGTCCACTTCAACATGTCATCCCCACTTAACAATTACTTACTAGGGTCGACATCTCCAGGAGAGTCTAATAACCCTAGTGCCCCACAATTGTGGGGAATTCGCCCTCCAATCAACAAGGAGGGTTAACCTTGACACAATTGTGGGGACTATTGCCCCGAATTATAATGGAGGGTTAACCTCAATGACTTTACATGACTTGTTTACTTATTGAATCTCCCGATCGGAACATCGGGGCATGACATAAAATAATTACATAATAGATACTTCCCAGAATAAACATCGGGGTACAATACATAAGATATACAAGTGAATACATTCCAAAGTTACAAATACATCAACACTCCCTCTTAACTAGGAAGGTATTCTCTCAACACAATTTATCAGCACAAGTCCTCTTCTCTGTATCATTTGGATTATCTTCATCTTCAAGTCACCTTCATCACTGGATCTGGATCATCACTCAATCTGGATAATCATTGGATCATCATCACTGGATCTGGATCATCACTCAATCTGGATCATTACTGGATCATCATCACTAGATATAGATCATCACTGAATCTGGATCGTCACTGGATCATCACTGTTGGATCATCACTGGTCATCATCACGGGTGCTATCTCTCAATTCTTCTTGTCACAAGAATTTCTATAGAGCCAGCCCTTTCTCATGCTGGTTGTAGGCCTAGCCTCCAAGCAGGCCTTCATCTTCTTTGGCACTTATATCTAACCCAGTCAGAAAGGCCCACCCAGCACTTACATCTGACCATGGGATGAACACATCAACTGTGTCAAAAAGGCACACCCAACACTCACATCTGACCAGGCGATGAACACATCAACCATGTAAAAAAGGCCCAGCACTTATATCTTACCATGGGATGAACACATCAACCATGTAAGAAAGGCCCAACACTTATATCTTACCATGGGATGAACACATCAACCATGTAAGAAGGGCTTAGCACTTATATATTACCATGGGATGAACACATCAACCATGTCATAAGGGCTCAAAACTTATATCTGACCATGGGATGAACACATCAACCATGTCAGAAGGGCTCTACACTTATATATGATCATGTGGAATGAACACATCCCACAGTCACATCAGAATGGCTCTCAGTCCCAGACTAAAATTCCTGTTAGCTGGCCAGGTGCCTCCATTCTCCCAGAGAATGGCCTCTTAACAATTAAGCTAAGCTTCAGTCCCAGACTGAAATTCTTGGTAGCTGACCAGGTGCCTCCATTCTCCCAGAGAATGGCCTCTCAGCACTTAAGCTGAGCTTCAGTCCTAGATTGAAATTCCTGGTAACTGACCAGGTGCCTTCATTCTCCCAAAGAAAAACCTCTCAGTACTTAAGTTGAGCTTCGGTCCCAGACTGAAATTCCTGGTAGCTAACCAGGTGCCTCCATTCTCCCAAAGAATGGCCTCTCAGCACTTAAGCTGATCTTCAATCCTAGACTAAAATTCTTGGAAACTGACCAGGTACTTCCATTCTACCAGAGAATGGCCTTCAACAATTATATATTATCATGTGGGAACACATCCCACAATCACCTCAGAATGGCTCAGCACTTACATCTAACCATGGAAGGAACCAATCCTATCACCATGTCAGAATGGCTCATGGACTCATCACTTCCCCTTGGAGGGAACCTTGATCTAGAGAACTCCAAGATTCTCCCTGAAGTAATCAAACTTCACTCTAGCTAATGGCTTAGTCAACACATCATCTATTTGTTCGTCCGTCACAACATACTGGAGCTTCACTTCTCCTCTCTGCACCATATCCCTTATATAGTGATATTTGATCTCAATATGCTTCGACTTGTCATGGAACACCAGGTTCTCATACAACTTCACACAACTTTGGTTGTCACAATGTATACAAGTAGCATCCAACTGGAGATCAAATAAATCAAACAGTAGCTTCCTCAGCCATACTGCCTCACAACTAGCTTAACAAGCTGTGACATACTCTGCTTTAGTTGTACTTAGTTCCACGCAAGACTATTTCTTGCTAAACAAAGAGATCACACCTAATCCCATACTGAAGCAGCACCCTCAAGGGCTCTTTCTATCGATGCACTGCCTGCCCAATCTGAATCAACATAACCTTCCAGGTTAATCTTCTGATCAGCCTTATACTTAAGCCCATAATCAACCATACCCTTTAGGTACCTCAGAATATTCTTTGCAACAATCAAGTGAACATGTCTTGGATCTGTCAGGAATTGGCTCAAGGTATTCACAGTAAAGAAAATATCTGGTCTCGTGTTCATCAGGTACATCAAGGACCCAATCATCTGACGATACATCATGGCATCAACCGACTCGGATGAATCATCGCTCAATAGGTTTAGGTTCGAAGCCATAGGTGTGGTCATGGACTTGCAGTCCATCATCCCAAGCCTCTTTAGGATCTCTACTGCATACTTCCCTTATCTGAGGAATATTCTATCTGCATTCTGCCACACCTCCATGCCTAGAAAATAGTGCATCATACCCAAGTCTTTCAATTCAAACTTGGTAGCAAGCTTCCTCTTCATATCAGCAATCAACCCATCCATACCTATTACAAACTGATCATCTACATATAGTAGGAGTATCATTGGGTTACCATCTTCAACCTTGTAGTAAAGGTTGGAATCTGGTTTACTTTTGGTAAAGCCCAAACTGGATAGAAAGCTATCAATTCTTCCATACCATGTCGAACCTCAGGATATGCAGTCATTCCCTCTGAAGAGAAGCATCATTCTCCCTCTGTCTTTTGTACTCTATGCATTGACGAATTTTGTACTGGAGTGACAAGTAGCTTCCTCTGCTACTAATATTCCATGTATCCATTTAGGGTCACTGGATACCAATATCCTCTTTCTTGAACCTTTTCAAAAGTTCTTCTCTTACCCATCTGTGAGCTTGTGATCCTCTATAGGCTTTCATCTTCAACCTATAGCAAAGGTTAAGATCTTCATCACTCTAGGTGATCTTCAAGCTCCTCATGTATGTGTTATCCCATGGGTGTCTTCTAAGCTCATACAAGGCCTTCTTTCATTTGCACACATGATTCTACATGTCATGTGTATTTCTAGTGGCTGCAAATGTCTCTTCATAGTCTATGCCTCGTGCTACGAATCTTGCCTTGTATCCCACGAAGTTTCCATCTACTGCATGATGGAACTACGAACTTCTCTTTAGGTATCAATACTACATCGTAGACATCATTCTTCTTGAACTGGTACACTCCTTCCCTTTCTTCTTAGCTACTTCTTGGAAGGTTCTTCATCAATGATGTCGCTCAACAGTGTTACATAACTGCATTGTGTCTGAGATATCTTCTTTGAAAGTATCATCATATTATTCTTCATCTTGGATTATTTCTGGAACTATCATCACTTATTCTTTGGAACAAGTATCATCCTTCTTTGCTTGTAGCTGATTGTATGTGATCTTTCCTACAAGTCAAATGCATTAGTTGTATGATTAGAAACATTTCATAAGGCATATTCATAATGGAGAATTATTATGCATAAATATATGATCATGCAACTATTTTATCCAATACAACATTCATCCATATCTAACAGAAAATTTTCTAGATGCCTTCCATCTCTACCAGGACAACATTGAGATTGTGCACTAATCCAATATGTCAGCAAAGAGGTTTCATTCTAGATAAGTAGCAATGGATAGTTGTATAGCACCATGAGCTACTTACCCATCACATGCATATTAGTAGTATACCATCATTAATGAAAACATTCTATCATCCATAATACATCAACTGAATATAAACAAATGCATAACAAAACAATATCATGAAATGACAATTGAATAGTTATCTTTATTTGTTTCATGGGTAGACTCCTTCTTGAGGCTTCAGCTTCATCATCTTCTTCATTCATCATTTCTTATCCAAATAATAAGATGGATAAAACGTTCTTCAAGAGTTGAGTTTTTCATATTCCTCGTCGCTTGAGGGATCTTCTTTGGATGGTGAGAGCTTGATTTTCAGTTGCTCCCATATTCTTTTCTCTTATTATGAGTCGAGATTCTTCTTGTGTGTGCTCTTCCCAGAGTCTACTGAAAGTAATCACTTCCTTCTGGCACACATTCCTTGAATGAATGAATCCCATGATCCTGGGAGGCCATTCAAGGTGGTTATCACAACTTCTGCATTCTCCACTTCTTCTTCTACCGCTTCAAGTTGTTCTTTGATTTGAGAGACCCTTGTAAAGTATGTATGGTCTTTGCATTCTAGATCTTCACATTCTTCAACTGGTTTCTTAAGGCCATCTTCCGATTTATGTTCTTCCCTTCAAATATCTTGGTCAAGGAATCAAACATCTCTTTTGGTGTCTTTAGGGAAGACACTTATGGTACAAGTTGATCCGTGATTGAATCAACAATGATCTTCTTGGCCTTGACCAAGTTCTTCTTGTGTAAGGCTTTTAGCCTCATCTCCCTCTAGAACTGGAACCTCTCTACTTATGTAGGTGTCCAATTCATTTCCTTGAAGAACTAGAGACATCCTATACTTCCGATGCTTGGAAGTTGTCAGCCTCACCAATATTTTCATCAAGCTGATGTGATAGATCACTTTGAAATGAGAACCTCAAATGAAAATAGCAAAAGATTAGATCTTACCAATTTGAGGTGTCCGTCCTGGTTCCAGAGCTGGCTGATATAGGGATTGTCAGAGAAACCCTAATTTTAAAAACTTGGAATCTTTCAAATCTGATTGGATAGAAAGTATAGATCTCTTCAAGGTGAGCTGTCCAATGTACCCCTTTTCTGAAAACAGTGGAGCGAAGCTCATGGAACAAGAAGCCCTAGTTTACCAATTTCTTCTACAGACATGCCTGATACTGTTTCTATGGTATCTCTAAAATTACTACTCCTCTGTGTCTACAATTTCGTACTAAATTAGCCTCTTCTGTCCTTGTTCCAACACCATAGGTTTCATCAAAATTGGTTTCACTAGTTGGGACTTACGAGCTTTTTCCCAAGGTGACTTGTTTCAGGACTATTCATCATAGCGAAGTTGTACAAACTTCCACGTGTCACTGTTTTTATCTTTAGGGTCTAAAACTTCCAACAAAGAAAGTACATTCCATGCCCTTTTTGGATCATCTTGATAAATTTCATTTGGACCTTCGTAGCCCAATATATAGTAATTATCCCTAGGTGTCCTTTTTAGGGATGAATCGTGGAAGAGGATGGAACCCTAACTTGGAGGAATCATATCTCCTAGAATATAATGAATTAGAGGCTGAAACTTGGAAAAAGTGTACATTAGGATTTTATATTTGACCTTTGAAAGTTTTGGCCCATGAGACTTCTACAATCCTGAGATATAGTGAATTTACCAAAACTTATTAGTTTTAGTATTTAGGGTTTTTCCAGCCCGGGGTCAAACTAGAGTTTGACTTTCCTGGAGTTACACCCAACCAAAAATATCGACCCAGGTCTCTAAAATTTGAATTTGATGAGGAGAGAAATCCTATGCCAAGCTCACTCAAAAATTCTTCTTCTGTAAAAAGCCCTAATTTCCTGCACCAAAATTTGAAAATGCCTGGAATCGAATTCTGCTTCAATAGAAAGATGTGCCCTTCAATGGAGAATCAGCCTAGCATACTTTTGCTAATGGATTGTGGAGAGAGACCCAAAAAGTAAAAAGTCCTAGATTCTATAGTTGCACAATGTATTCTTCTCAGGTTAGCTCTAATACCATGTTAGATTTTTTTCATTTAAGCAATATGATCTTAGGATCTTATCTAATAGAATAACATGCACAGCAATAAACACAAGAGATAAGAGACACAAAGAATTTTCCTCGAGGAAACCATAAAGGAGAAAACCCTACAACTTCCTCAGAGATAGAATGAGCATCAATGGTAGCAATAAAACCTGAAAACATAAATATGATCTCCAACAGCTTGTTCTCTCTCTCTCACTTGAGAGAGCTTCTCCTCTCTCACTCATGCGCCCCAATGAGTGAGTCTATGTGTGATAAGTAGAGAGTCTCACTCTCTATTTATATTCTTTTGTTCACTTAATTTCCACTTCAACATGTCAGCCCCACTTAACAATTACTTACTAGGGCCGACATATCTAGGAGAGTCTAATAACCCTAGTGCCCCACAACTGTGGGGATTTTGCCCTCCGATCAACAAGGAGGGTTAACCTTGACACAATTGTGAGGACTATTGCCCCGACTTACAATGGAGGGTTAACCTCAATTTTTTTACATGACCTTTTTACTTATTGAATCTCCCAATCAAAACATTGGGGCATGACATGACTCAATTACATTATAGATACTTCCCAGAATAAACATCGGGGTACAATACATAAGATATACAATTGATTACATTCTGAAGTTACAAATACATCAACAGTCCTTGGATGTAATCAATCTTGGAGAAGCTCGCAGGTTATCCTTGGATGTAATCAGTCCGAGAGGGAAAAATCTTGGTGAATTAGGATGCTTGGATGTAATCAATCCTGTAGGTTGTCCTTGGATGTAATCAATCACGACAAATCTCATAGGTTATCCTTGGACGTAATCAGTTCTGAGATGAGTTATCCAAATGTAAAAATGAGACCTAGCGTGGTATGTAGGTTATTTGGATGTAATAAGGCATGTGGTTTTTTTTAGTGTAAAATGAGACTTGGAATTGTACGCAGGTTACTCGAATGTAATACATCCCCTAGGGTTATCTGAATGGAAAATATCCTTGACGCAAGTTGTTTATATGTAATTCCTTGAGCTTCACCTAGAACATAAAAGGTCCTGATGCAGCAATTTCATTGGTCGTAATTAGTCCTTACATATATATCCATACATGTGGGTTCCCATGTTGAGATGATAAGATCACGAAGCAGAAGAGGTGCACCTAGGCAGTTCTCTGATATGTTGGTTATGGAACCTAATCTTCTAGATCCAAATATATTATTCATTTGTGTTTGTACCCCAGGTGTACTGTACACTCATCCCCCCTGCCTTGGGGTTCGGGGGCGGAGCCCCCGAGAAATTTTTTTGGGATGTGTGTTGGCCAACAATTTTGTGGACCCATGGTATTGGGTTAACCATAGTATTTTCCCCTATAAAAGAAAACATTGTAACACGACTATGTATTATATTATTTTATGTTGGAAGAGAGACTGTGAGATCATGAAGAGGAAGTGCAGCAGTTTCACTGCAGGTTGTATCCCTTCACCTTTCTGGACTGTAATAAAAGGTCTAGCAATTTCTTTGTGTAGGTAGCCCATCGTTTGGGTGAACCACGTTATATATGTGTCTCTCTGTAATGTGTTTAATGTGTTTTGCATATTGTTTAATGATTTAACTATATATGTGTTATTGCTCTACGGTCCTATTTTCTAACAATTGGTATCATATCCAAAAGGTCTATTTGGTTGGTAAACTCATAGGAAAGAAGAGTTCTTGGTTCGAGTGGGAGCAATGGCAGAAGAAGGAAAGTTTAGGGTCGAGAAATTTAACGGCCAAAATGATCATCTATGGAAGATGCAAATGGAGGAATATATTTACCAGAAGGATCTATACCTGTCGTTGGGCAAAAAAGAAAAATAACCGGTGGCTATGAAGGATGAAGAATGGGAGGTTCTTGAAAGAACGGCACTGGGAACAATACGGCTATGTCTGGCTTTGTCAATGGCCTTCAATATTTCAAAAGAAAAAACAACAGAGGGTGTGATGAGCGCATTGAGTAAGTTCTACGAAAAACCCTCAGCTTCTAACAAGGTATTTTTAATGAAGCGTTTATTTAATATGAAGATGTCAGAAGGTGGATCTGTTGCTGACAATTTAAATGAGTTTAATACACTTACCAGTCAGTTAAGTTTTGTAAAAGTGAACTTTGATGATGAGGTTAGGGCTCTTCTAATATTGTGTTCATTTCCAGAAAGTTGGAATAGCTTGGTGCTGGAAGTAACTGTGTCCCTAGTTCAAAGACTCTTAAGTTTGATGATGTTGTTGGTGTTATTAGCAAGGAAATGTGAAGAAAAAGCACAGGTGAGACATCAGGTAATGCGTTGACCATGGAGAGCAGAGGGAGACAAAATGAGAGAGGAAGGAACCTAGGAAATCACAACAAGTCTAAAAAGGGAAGATCCAAGTCCAAATTCAGAAAAATAGAGTGTTGGAACTGTGGTAAGAAAGGATATCTAAAGAAAGACTGCTGAGCACCAAAGAAGAAATGTAAGAGGTAGCAAGAGACTACATAGGAAGTGAATGTAGCAGGTGATGTGTTACAAGATGCTTTGTTTCTTGCATTAGATAATACTAGTGATTATTGGGTAGTAGATTCAGGGGCTTCATGTCATGCTACACCCCATAGGAAATTCTTTCATGATTATGTTCAAGGTGATTTTGGGCATGTGTTATTGGGGGATGATGAACCATGTAAAATTGTTGGAAAGGGTAAGGTACGGATTAAGGTAAATAATGGAAATGATTGGATGCTAAAGGATGTAAGGCACATTCCTGCTATGAAAAGAAATCTGATCTCAATAGAGCAGTTGGGAGATAGCGGTTGTTTGTCTACGTTTGGAGAAATGTGGTGGAACATCACTAAAGGATCACTGGTAATAGAAAAAGGAGATAGGGTAGATAAGTTATATCTATGTACTCATAATACTGATTATTATATCTATGTAGCTTCCACAGAAATAGGTACGGCATTGTGGCATCATAGGCTTGGCCACATGAGTGAGAAGGGGATGCAGATTCTCCACTCAAGAAAACTGCTTCCAAATCTGAAGCAGGTAAGTTTGGAATTCTGTGAGAACTGTGTTTATGGAAAACATAAGAGAGTTAGATTTCTCAGGGTTGGGAAACAAAAGAAGAGTGAAAATGTAGAGCTTGTCCATACATATGTATGGGGACTAGCTCAAGTACAATCTCTTGGTGGCTCTCATTATTATGTTACTTTTATTGATGATGCAACTAGAAAAACTTGGGTTTATTGCATTAGACAAAAATATGATGTGTTTGATACTTTTAAGAAGTGGAAAGCTTTGGCTGAGAATGAGACAGGAAAAATGTTGAAATGTCTCAGATCTTATAATGGAGGCGAGTACTGCAACAAGGAGTTTGGAAATTATTGTTCACACAATGGGATTCATAGAGAGAAGACAGTCCCTGGAACACCACAAGAAAATGGTGTGTCAGAAAGGATGAACAGAACGATCATGAAACATGCAAGTTGTATGAGATTGCATGCAAGGTTTTCCTCACAGTTTTGGGCCGATGCCATAAACACTGTTGTTTATTTAATAAACAGAGGGCCTTCAAGCACTTTGGATGGTGGCATTCCAGAGGAGGCACGGATAGGTAAAAAGGTAAAATACTCATTTCTGAGAACTTTTGGTTGTGAAGCATTTGTCCATATTAATAAATATGATAGAACAAATCTTGAGGCTAAATCCAAGAAATGTACCTTTATTGGATACGGGGTTGATGATTTTGGTTATAGCTTATGGGATCTTAAAAATTGCAAAATCATTAGGAGTAGAGATGTAGTATTCAATGAAAAGGTCATGTACAAAGATCAGTTGCAGGGAAAGAAAGAAGAAAAGGAAAACACAAAGTACATAGTGCATGATGAAATCAAAGAAAATGAAGTTCCAAAGGCACCAGAAAATCAAGAGCAGCAACAAGTACCTGAAACTCCTGCAACTGTAAGAAAGTCTACCAATTTAAGTAGACCCCTTGAACAATTCTCTCCTTCACTATATTATTTATTGATGGCTGATTCTGGTGAACCAAAATGTTATGAAGAAGCAATGCAGGTAGAAACTAGAAAGAAGTGGGAGAAAGGCATGGATGAGGAGATGGAGTCATTGGTAAAAAACCAGACTTGGGATCTGGTTAAGTTTCCTGCAGAATAAATGGGTTTACAGGTTGAAGGAAGAAGATGGAAGCAAGAAGCGATACAAGTCTAGACTTGTTGTAAAGGGGTTTGCACAAAATAAAGGTATAGACTTTGATGAAATATTTTCTCCTGTTGTTAAAATGACTTCAATTAGAACTATTTTAAGTCTAGTGGCAGTAGAAGATTTGCATCTTGAACATTTAGATGTAAAAACATCCTTTCTCCATGGGGATTTGGAGGAAGAGATTTATATGCAGAAGCCACAAGGGTATGAGTTCAAAGGGAAGCAGAATTTGGTTTGCAGGTTGAAGAAGAGCTTGTATAGCTTGAAGCAAGCTCCAATGCAGTGGTATTTGAAATTTGATAAGTTTATGATAGGACAAGGTTATGATAGATGTCATTCTGACCACTATGTTTATTTCAAGAGGCTAGATAATGAAATATATATTATCTTGTTATTGTATGTGGATGACATGCTTGTTGCAGGCTCTAACATGCAGGATATAAATGTGCTCAAAATAAAACTAGCTAAATCATTTGCGATGAAGGATTTGGGTGCTGCAAAGAAAATCCTTGGTATGAGAATAACAAGAGACATGAAAAATCACAATTTGACGTTGTCTCAAGGTGAGTACATAGAAAAGGTGTTGCAGAGGTTTAGAATGCAGAATGGAAAACCAGTCAGTACACCTTTGGCTATCCATTTCAAACTAAGCAAGGATATGTGTCCAGAGACACGGGAAGAGATAGATAACATGTCCAAGATTCCCTATCCATCAATGGTTGGAAGATTGATGTATGCCATGGTGTGCACAAGACTAGATATTGCACATGCAGTGGGAGTTGTGAGCAGGTATATGAATAATCCAGGTAAAGAGCATTGGAAAGCAGTACAATGGATTCTCAAGTATTTGAGAGGTACCACTTCACATGCATTATGTTTTGGAGGTTCATACACTATTCTACAGGGATATGTTGATGCAGATATGGCTGGTGATAAAGACAGCAGGAGGAGCACCACAGGGTATGTGTTAACTATGGGTGGAATAGTAGTAATTTGGATTTCAAAACTACAACAGGTTGTTGCACTTTCAACAATGGAAGCATAGTATGTTACTGCTACAGAGGCTAGTAAGGAGATGATTTGGTTGCATTGGTTCATGGAAGAATTGGGTAAGAATCAGGAGAATAGTAGGTTGTACAATGACAGCCAAAGTACCATTCATATTGCAAAGAAGTCAGCCTTTCATTCAAGGACTAAACATATACAAATCAAGTACCACTTCATAAGATCTATTATAGATGAAGAACTGTTAAAACTGGAAAAAGATACATACTAGCGAGAATCCTGCAGACATGTTGACAAAGGGAGTAACCAAAGAGAAACTGAGTTCCTGCTCGGTTTCTATTGGCATTCAAGCATGAAGGTGAAAATGAGAAATTTGCCAGGTCCAAGGTCCAGATCATAGTCCAGCAAGTGCAGTAGCGGTGGAGTTGTTGTGATCAGCCTCCAAGTGGGAGATTGTTGGTTGTGGAGCCTAATATTCTAGATCTAGAGATATTATTCAGTTGTGTTTGTACCCGAGGTTTAATGTACACTCATTCTCCCTTCCTTGGGGTTCGGGGGTTCAGGGGCGGCGCCCCAGAGAAATTTTTTTGGGATGTGTGTTGGCCAACAGTTTTGCAGACCCATGGTATTGGGTTAGCTGTAGTATTTTCCCATGGTATTTTCCCCTATAAAAGAAATCATTGTAACATGACTGTGTATTGTATTATTTTGTATTGGAAGAGAGACTGTGAGAGCATGAAGAGGAAGTGCAGTGGTTTTGTTGCAGGTTGTATCCCTTCACCTTTCTGGACTGTAAAAAAGGGACTGGCAATTTCTTTGTGGACGTAGCCCATTGTTTGGGTAAACCACGTTATATCTGTGTTTCTCTGTAATGTGTTTTTCATCTTGTTTAATGATTTAACTATATATGTGTTATTGCTCTGCAGTCCTGTTTTCTAACATGATAAAACGCAGGTCCACCGTGGATGCTTTGTGTTTTTTGTTTTTTTTGTGCAGGACAAAAGAGATGATTTGGATATGATGAGAGGAAGGTATAATACTCATGTTATTGTTGTGGAAATGTAAATAAGGTCCTGGAAAGTTCCTACGTGATGGTTTTCTCGAGATATGATGAATACCTGGTAGAGGACTAGGCCTACATCCAACATGAAAAAGTGTTGGATCTGTAGAAACTTCTGATGATGTATGGTTCGATGATCAATAATAATAATATCATGATGGTATCAACTATGATGATGACTCTATGACTCTATGATGATGACTCCACGATGAAGATTTGACTAGATGTGTTGATGACTATGAAGAGAGAGAATACCTTCCTAGTTAAGAGGGACTGTTGATGTATCTGTAACTTCGAAAGATATTCTGATGTATATTATCATTATATGTTGTTGTACCCCCATTGGGTATTTGTTTAGCCCTTGTGGGATGTCTTAATTGTGTCAAGACCTTGAGTTAAAACCTCTGTTTTAATTTGGGGCAATAGTCCCCAATGTAACATCATGTAATGTGTATTTGGAGTCTCTCTAGGAGAAGTCAGCCTTGTTAGGGAAGACAAGTGGGCCCCAGTATTATGTTTGGTCAGTCACTTAAAAGGAATAAATAGGGAGGTGTTATTCATCATTTATACACCCCTCACACTCTCAAGTTTTCATGAGATATAAAGAGAGACAGATAGATATTGAATACTTCTTATTACTTCTTTCAATCATCTTACTATTCTGAGGAAGTTTGTGGGGTTTTATCCTTTATGGTTTCCCCGGTGAAAATCTTTGTGTATTCTATATCTCTTATATCTTATGCATCTAGTTGTACTTATTATTCTTTCAAAAAAAATTCCTAATCAAGGTAATAAGATCTAGAAAAACCAGCACTTTTCCTATCACATTTCCATTCAATTCATTGATATTCTTCTATAGTTGTTTCTTTTCACCTGAAATTTTGTTTCTTTCTTCATTTGATCCAATTCCTTCTTAAGCTTGACATTAGCTTCTTTCAACTCCTTTATTTCTCCCTCTCTCAAATTTATCTGTGACATGGAAACAAATAATATGTCAGCAAGAGATTTGTTTATTTGGTCTTCATTTTGAATCAAAGGTTGGATCATCAACTCCTCCCATACTTCCTCTTCTTCTTTTTGATTGGCATTAAAAGCTGAAATTTGGGACACAAGTCTAGATACTTTAATTTCCCAAGATTCTTTATCCTTCTGTAATTTTAACATTTTACCCTTAAATTCCATCAATTCTTGGTGAATTTTATCATTTTCTTGTTGTAACGTTGTCAACTCTGATAACTGGATGTGTTGCGTACCTAGAACTTTCATTTTTTTCTTAAGATCTTGGATAGTTCTTTCCCTATCTTCTAGAAATTTTTAGTTGCTTGAAGATTAGCAGGTTTAGTCCTTGAATTTATAAGGTATGTTTGTAAATTTTTAATCTGAATTGAATTAGCTTTGTTCTCCACTTTCTCTTGTTGGAGTTGGTTCTCCAACTTATTAATGAGTGGTTGCATTTTTGTAATTTTCAATGTGGCCTTCAATAAATCAAAATATAAAACATCACCAATTTGTCTATGGAGATCGATTTTATAAGGCATGTTGATTTTATATAGACTGAACTCCATCTCAAAAACTTTTTCATTGTCTACAATAGAAAATGTAAGGGTATTCCTCTCCAAGTCCCTGGTGGAAATTAGCAACAATTGTTGATCTCCTAATTTTTCTCACATGGGGAAAAAGATTGTGCATTTCGTCTAAAGCTTGCTTCTTTTTTTTTGCATAGCTAGAAACAAAGTCAAGCTTAGATTTATATCTAGATTTTGATTCTGCACTACCTTCGCCAGTAAAAGAATATTCTCGTATTTGTACACGTTGTTGCTATAAAATAAGACATTTTTCTACATAATTTACACTCTTCTCATCTTGTATCGTTATTTACCTTCCATGATGTGTCTTTATTATTTTGCTTGAGTTTTTCATCATCGACTTCCATTATGTCGATTTCTGAAAGATCCCTTTTATTTACCGAAGTAGAGTTAGATGGTGCTTGTACTATCAAAACCAAGTCATTTCTTTTTTCTTCAACCACCTCTATTAATTTTTCCTTGATTTCCTCACAATCTTGCTCAAACTCTAGAAAAATATCCATTTTATCTATGCCTTCCATTGGTTGATGCTCAAAGGCATTGGTTTTATTTTTATGTCTCCTTTGTGATATGATCTATTGTGGATTTTAGCCTCTCCATTTTTTGGAATTCCATAGCCTCTAACAATTTTTCAACAATATTTAACACAACATTGTTTTTAAAAATAAAAGGGTTGATCTTGAATGGGAACTTTACATCGGAATACTTCTTAAAAGCACCAAAGTGCTCTTCTTCTAAACACAACCACTGTCTGATAAGTTCTAATTTAAAAATCCTAGGAGTCAGAAAGGAAGGTAATTTGTAAGGTGGTCCTGTGTAACCATACACACGAATAACAATGAATTCCTTATATAAAAACCAATCCCATGTACAACTCTCTGGCAATGGTTGCAAAGTAATTTTCATTTCATCTAATACCCAAGGATTTTTTTATCAAATAGTATTATGTACACCTCCATCATGATTTTATTTACGAATTCAAGCATATTTATCTGTGCATGAAGCCTAGGCAAGAAAACTGTACCGATGAAATGAAACTCAGAAACATTGGAGCATAGGAATATATTCAATAGGTACGATTGATACCTGAAATGTCTCAACTTAGAAAAATATGCTAGATGAAAGTGAATTGAAGTGGCTAAGAATTTATCTAAGCCAACACAAAATACCTGGTTTGACTTTGGTTCTGGTAAATTTGTCTTAAAAAAAAACCTATCATAACCTCAATTACCGTCTTGTCGTCATCGTATCCCAATATTTGACTCAACACTAACAACACCAATTGGACTTGTTCTCAAAAAATACGAACACTTAAGAGAAAGGTTAGACTCTCTACCAAATGACAAACTTTTAAAATTTTTGACAAAAAGGAATTTTTAATTTTAGGCTTACATTCTCTATATACTTGGACCAAGGTTTCTTCACTAAGAACTTCAACACTTTTAGGAATAAATTTGAGCACATTCAGAATGTCACTAATGACTATCGCATTAACCTGACAAAGGATTTTAGCAACACTTTTTTTCATTATTCCTCTCTCAATGGGAGAATAATTGTTAACACACCAGTCTACAAATTTGGGGTAATACAAGGTTTGTTCGACAGAGAAATAATACAGGAAATAATTCCACACATTCAAAAGATCTCTTCCTCGTGACTTAAAACTCCATAATTGTTCTTTGGACTGAGAAATGTTGCACACAGAGAGAATTGGGCCGAATACATTTCCTTCTCTATCAACTATAACTTTTTCTTTGCTATCCATGAACTTGCAGAGAGAAACTAAACCTAAATCTTCTTCCATAGCATAAAACTAGTAGAAAATAATGTGTTAGAACCACCTGGGAGATGGTTGAAAGCATGTGCTTGACCTTCGGACAAAAAACTGAATTGCAGACCCATGCGTTGTCGACGTATCACATTTTCCTCAATGTTGCGACAAATAAACCTTTTTACAATTACCAATGATCATTTATATTATGCAAGGAGACAAGTTTTAGAAGCCGTGTAAAGTGGTTTTCCCTTTACCACTTTTCCCAGTGGATCTCACCACATTACACCACGTGGAGGGGGGTTTATCATCTACTACCGCTTGTCTCCTTGATGTCCTGCACTACTACATGCTCTGGATCACCTTCTAACCATTGATCTTATCTCGACCAAATATTTTCCATCTAATCATGTAGTCCCACCTCTCGGCATCATATTTGGGTCCCACGGTCATGTGCATACACCGTATGCTTATTTCGCTAGTGATTTTCATTTCCACCCTTGGTTCTATGAAAAAATTGGGTTATCTCCATGCGCTAAGAGAATTTTATTTTATCCTTTAATCATACACACCTGAATAATTTGAACCTTTAAGAAACCCTCTTTTTTTCTTATTTTTGACACATTTTCCATATACAAATAATGATTTCTAGTAACAGTGTCAACATTGGCTCCAATGGGGATGCTATCCTCCCTGCGAGGTAGCAAAGAACTAGTAGATAGGGTGCCTTTATTTTTTATTTTTTTGGAGGTAAGATTCTCCTTTCCAAAATCTTAGTTCCTTCTCTTTGGGATTAAAATTTGGAGGAGTTATCTACACATGTAACTTAAATTTGCAATGAAAATGTACAATGTTTATATAGAGTGAAATTTTAGACCCATCATCTAGAATAATGTTTAAGGAACCTCCCATTTACTCGACCTCCAGTCATGACCTCTCCTTTTGAATCATGTAAGATAAAAGCATTGTTTCCACAAAATGTCGCTACAGTATATGGTCCTTTCCAAAGGTGATCAAATTTCTTGGCATCATCTTCATTTCTGGAATCCCATTTTATTACTAAATCACCCAGTTGAAAATCTTCAAGTTCAATTTTCTTGTTAAAAACCTTTTTCATTTTTTCTTGAAATATTTGAGTTCTATCAAATACTTCATTCCTCATTTCTTGAACTTTTATCAAGTTTTTAGTTCTCCTTTAAATGTGTTAACAATAAAATTAACACCCTTGAGAGTGTTGGTCTGAAAACATGTTTCTACTTCGCCTACAACATGATGATTATATGTTTTTGAACAATTGAGAGTTTCAATCTCTCATTTGACCACAGCTTCCACCAAGGAAGAAATGTTTGAAGACAAGGTGGCTCTAAAGAGGCCAAGTCCATGACCACTTAAGGGCCAAACCCAGTTCCTATAACTCACACAGTGGGAAAATGCCTAACATGGGCATTAATTGTCCTAGAAAGACTGAAAATCAAGTTGAAATGCCTAAAAACTAAGGAAAGTGGGGTTTTTGAAGGAAATAATAAAAAAACTTCAAAAATCCTAATCCCACATTCATGATTAAGAGATTGGATGTTTAAAGCCCAATCCTATAAATGGAAGGCGTATGAGGTGAATTAGGGGAGACAAATTAGAGAGCAAAGGCATGCTGGAGGAATGAAGGGATATAAATCAGTTTTCTACCACAAATTTTTGGTCATCAAAGGCATGGATGGTAGAGGAGTTGGTCTAGGCCATACAGAAGGAAGGAATTTGGAAGGGCTATAAGTATTTATCCGTGTTCATCTATTATGAATCAATTCAATCTTCTTCCCAGTTCTTGTTCAATGTTTTCATTTAAGCCTCATGTTGGATGTAGAATTTGGTAGGAAACTAGATCTAACCCATATTTCTTAAATATAGTTTGGTAGGAAGGATTTGGTATTGAGATTTACAGGTGTGAAGGAGACTCAAGGAGCTGTAAGGACAACCATCAAGGGACTCCATCAAACAACAAGGCTACTAGAGAGGTATTCTCCTCTCTCCCTCCCCTTCTCAAACTCAATGGAAAAAAGGTTTCATATATTAATATTTTTGTTATAATTGATTTATTTTTTGTCAATTGGGCTTCACCCACCCCATATAAATAGGAGAGTATGCTATTACTTCAGTTGTAGAATACTCCACTAACAGAATGTCATTAGGTTCTTCTTTTTGATCTTGTACGAGTTTCATCACAGGTAATCCCAATGAAGGTGGAAAAATACTTCAATCCCATAAACCAGTTGGAAAGGTGATGTACCAATTGAATTTTTAGTACTGATTCTATCTTCCCACAATGCAAACACCAACTTCAAATTCCAAGCATTTTTTTATCATGTAGTAGCTTCTTGATGATTCTGATCAAACTATTATTAGATGAATCAACTAAACCATTCCCTTGAAGATAATATGTGGTTAAATGATCCATTGTAATATTATAATTTTGACAAAAACTCACCATTTTATTGGACTTGAAGGCTTGAGCATTGTCAGCAATAATCCTTTTAGGGAAACCAAATCTGGACAAGATAATTTCTTCTATAAATTTGATGATTACATCGGCTGTATCCCTTTGGGTTGGCACAACCTCAATCCACGGTGAAATAGTCAGTTTCATTTAGAATCCACTTATGTTTCCCCAAAGAAGTAGGATTTATTTCACCAATGAAATCTAGACCCCACTATAGAAATGGTGCTTCAACCGAAATTGGTTTCAAAGGAAGGGGTACCAATTTTATTCTTCCTTCAAAAATATGGCATTGGTGACAAGATGCTACCTCTTTATATACCTCAAAGAACATAGTAGTCCAATAGAAACCTGCCCCCAAAATCTTATTAACAACATCTTTCCAATAGTGATGACCCCCACAAATTTCCTCATGAAATTACTTCATTGTGAGTTTGGCTTCTTCTTCAAGTAAAAAATTTAGAAAAACTCTTTGAGTATATTTCTAGTATAAATAACCATTCATGATAGAAAATTTAGCAACTTTCAACTTTATAGACCTTGATGTTGTCCTACTCAATTCAGATGGTGCTTGTAATTTCGTAGGACATACACAATATCCTTATACCATGGGGATGAGACAAAAGCTTTTGATACTTGCAATTCTGGTTCTTGGTTTGTTTCAGTTAACATATTGGAAATATAATAATCTAAAATGAATCGCAATTCGATTCTTCCATCAACTTCGCTAAACCCTGACCTTTCATTAATTTTGTGGGCTTGATTTTCAGTTCATAGTCAAGGAGAATCACAATCACTTTTCCTCTACACCCTTCAGGATCTAGTTGAATTAAAATATATTTCATTGTATTGTTTGGGACAAAAGAAATGATGTGAGAATGCAACACGTATATTATAAAATTCGTTAAACCTTTGATTAGAGTGTACGCTTGTTTTTCCATAATATTATACTTTAGCTCAACATCCCTTAAAGATTTACTGAAATATGAAATCAGATTCTCAAATCCCTCGTCATCTTTTTGCAGCAATACCCCAACAATTGTATGCTCTGAAGCAAAATAAAACAACAAAAAATATTTTGAAAAATAAGGACCGACAAGAACAGGTGCTTCTGTGATTTCTCTTTTTATATTATTAAATGAATTTCTAGCTTCAACTATCCACTTAATTTTATTTCCCTTCTTCAGCATGTTAGTAATTGTCTTCAAAATTTCTACAAAATTGGGAATGGGTCTCCTTAAAAAAATTACCCTTTCATGGAACGACTGGATTTCTTTGGTGTTTCTTGGAATTAAAATTTTTTGGATTGCATCCACCCTATATGAATCAATTTTTATCCCATCTTTAGAAATTATATGCCCCAAAATCTGTCCTTCCTTCATGGTGAAGTGGGACTTTATAGGATTAAGAGAAATCCCAAATTTTCTGCATTTCAGAAAAACCTTTTTGGGATGTTTCCAATGATATGCATCAACTTTAGAAAAAATATTTATATCATCCATGTACACCAACACAAATTTATCTTTTTATTATACAAACACTATATCAATTACTCTTTGGAAAGTAGCACCTGCATTCATTAATCCAAAAGGCATCTTAGCATACATGAAAGTTCCCCGTGGTGTAGTAAAGGTTGTTTTCTCTTTGTCTTCCAAATGAACTTTGATCTTATTGTAACCCAAGAAGACGTCTAACATAGACATCCTTCTGCAAAATATGATCAATTTTGAAAGAGGATAGTTATCTTTCAAGGAAACTTTATTCAAGTTTTTGAAATCTACGCATAACCAGATTTCCCACCTCTTTTTCCCCAGAGGAACCAAATTTGCAATTCACTTTGAAACCCTCAAAGAGACAATGATTTTAGTGTCAAAAATCCTTTTGAATTATTTTTCTATAAGAGGCATCAATGCATGGTTTATCCTCCTCAGCTTCTATTTGAAAGGTTTCTCATTAGGCTTTACCAGGATGGTATGTTGGATTATGGAAGTATAATATTCATTTAGATCTTCATAATTCATAATTCATAATATTCATTTAGATCTTCGAACGAGTGCTGCTCTGTTCGAATATTGCACTCGTGTACTTCATTAACAACTGGGATAACCTTGGGATTCTTGGATACATCGTTGTTGTCAAACAACTTCTCTAAAGGAACAAATCCTTTAGGAATACAATTATTTTTTAACTGAATTGTTTATTTTCCTCCAATGTTATTAAGCAATTCTTCTAGGTAAGGATCAGAGTCATCAATACCATTTTGTTGCTCATCTTTCAAACCATTATGGTTTTCTTCTTCAATTATTGTCCCTACAAATTCATCCGCCAATTCTAGAAACTTTTTGATTTGTTGATGATCCTCAAATACCTATGAATGTTTCACATTATCAGGCATGTAGGGTTTGTGTTTAACAAAAATCTCATACTTTATGTTCAGATGAATTGGAATTTTGAATGTGCTGGAAGTAGTAGTTAGGGTATTTGAAATGCTATTTTGTTCCCATGGAAACAAGAAAATGTTATGTTCAGTAAAAAAGTTTCCAAACAGGTCCCATACTTCATTTCTATAAGATCTGATTTTCAGATGTTTAGTTTGACATACACCATTTACTTGATTGACTACCAATTCAAAATCCCCATATATTTCTACCCTTGCAGATCCCAAATATTTCAAAATGTTTAGACCCATAATTAAATCCTAATATTCAACGTCATTATTTGTACATTCAAAAGATAATTTGAAAAAAAGAAGTTTTGAATCATGACTTGGGGATCTAATCCATACGCCATCTCCTACACCATTTTTGTTTGCTGCTCCATCAAAATCCATGTTCCACAGTCCTCTAGCATCCAATTATTTTCTTAGATCATGTTCCTTTTGAGTCATCTGATAACTTCTTTGTTGAAATATTTGAGGACCTTCTTCTTTATTTACAACAAGATTATTTACATTCGTTTCTCTTGGGTTATCATCGTAGTAAAAAATTGAAGAAACAATATATGTATCCATGGCACATACAAGATGATTCACTGACTTATTTTGTTACTAACTACATATTCCAACTTCTTTTCCCTATACAACCTCCTTCGATCACCAAAAACTAGAATGGTTGCATATGACATGTCCATTTTCAACGTCCCCTTTAATTTAGAAGCACGTGACCTGGAAAATCAAATTCCAAATTAGGTGGAACATCAGCTACCACCACGTCTATCACAATGATTTTATATGGGATTTGAGTCAAAGAATCCACCATATCATTAATTAACCCCAAACATTTGATCTTTCTAGAATCAAAAGAGAAAATATATTTATATGGCCTCGTGGGGTCTAATACCAAACTTTCCACCACAACTTCTGGCATGAGATTATCAAAAGCTCCTGATTCCAACATAACATTACGAAGGATCATGTCATGAATATTGAGACTTAGATAGAATGGAAGCACATCTTCGTCTATGTATTCAATCTTTTGGTAAAAAATGATGGTAGGAGCATCATCATGAAGCTCCAATGTGTCAAGATGTTGGTATTCCTTTCCCTTTATGATATTGTCAATTTGAGTCTTATATTCTATATTTCTTAAAAGCTCATTAAAAGGAATAGAGATCTTAATTTTTGATATTTCATTTCTCATATTAAAAGACGATTGAAGTACTTCATGTTATTTGGTAATCATGTATTTCTTAAGATAATCTAACTTAACACCTTCTCGATTTCTTTGGCTAGTTGAGGGTTGATCATTGGAATTCTTATTCATTGGTGCTTCTTTACCCTTACTTATGAGGTTATATCTATTTTGAAAATCCATTACTACGTTTTGATACCCCTTCTGATATTGTTCTGACTCTGTTTCTTCAAAAGGGATAGATGGATGTGGCGGATGTACAGAAACAATTATATTCCTCTTTTGTCAAGTAAAAAAGGGGCTGGGACTGTTCTAAACTATGCATTTGATCCTCGAATGATTTACTTTCTTCATTTGCTACATAATTTTCTGGAAATGGGGGTCGAATCTGTTGATCCATCTGATTTCTCTAGTCCCTTTGCCTTATTTGGGTAAAAGGAGGTCTTCTAAAATTCATATTTCTAATTTGAGGCTCTGCTTGATCTCTACCAACTAGTCTATTGTCCAAAGATAATCTATCTACTATTTTTTCCATCGTCCTCATCATCAAGTCAAACTTAGCATCCGTGGATTGAGAACTGCAATGCTTTCCTTCTTCTCTATTTTTCCCCTTATCAACCTCTATTCCGTGTTTCATTTTCTCTTAGGCCATAATATTTAATTTGACTTCAACAACATCTTTCATCATGTTTTCAAGGTTTGCGGATTTCCTTCTCTTAATAATAAAGTGAAATCATTATCAAAAAGTCAGAAAAATGGAGTTTTGTCGCTCCAATTGGGGGCTTTATGTCAATAGGGATAGAATTGTACAACTTCATAAATCTAGCTGAGAACGCTTGAACAGATTCCCCTTTAATCTTCTTAATATTATTATACATAGTCAAAATCTGTAAAGGATTCTTCTTATCCTCCCATTTGTCAAGGAAGTTTGTCTCAAATTCTTCAAAATTATGTATGCTCCTAGCTCAGAGACCTTTAAGCCATTTTTTCACTTCTCTAGAAAGACTTTATGCAAACAACCTCATATTGACATCTTCATCATCTGCTTTCTCTAAATCTATAAAATCTCCAAATTTATCCAAATTTTGTTGTGTATTAAAATTTCCATCTCCATAAAAAAGGACAATTATCTGGGAATAATTTTGAGGGAGGTCATGCAACTGAGCAGGTAATGCAAGAGGAGAAAATCTAGCAACCATAGCTCCAGGGGATTATTTTTGGAAGATTTTGGAGGGGATATATTGATATAGACTTTTGAGCAGAAGTGCTGGCTTGGGAAATTTTTGGCTTTTTCCCTTTATCTTGTATTTTACTATAAGAGGCTAAAGGATGAATTTCTCCATATACTTGTAAACTTTCCCACAAAGAGTCTAGCAAATAGGATTGGAATTTGTGTTCATCAAAGCTTTCTTTATTGATGTGTTTTTGAGATTTAGTTCTCAAAAATAAACCTTTGAACTTCAATTCGGACAAATTATTTTCAAGGCTATTAATTCCCCCTTTTCAAAGAAAAAGACCTATGAGTTTTAGATGTACCTTCTTGTAACTAACTCTTCCTCCTCCCGAGGATTATTTCTGCATTTTGAAAAGTATCTGGAGGGATAGGATATGGATTACTTCTTGTATGTCTTCTGGAAGCCAACTTTTCTTTAATGATCAGGCTTATCTTGAATAAATCTTGAACACTATGGAGTCACCAAAGAAAAATATCAGCTTGTTATATCACCTAACTCCCGTTTTCTCGTAGGAATCAAATCTAATATGTGTCATTCCTTCCGAGGGAAAAATGCTATTTTCGCTTCCCCGACAATGGTGCCAAAATGTTATCACTAAGAAACTTACTTTGGTTGTGAGAGGAAATTCCTAAGGTAACCTCAAACCAATATTTAGACGAAATCTAACCTTTTTTGTCAAAGGGGGCTCCCTCAACCAAATTACTACCTAAGGTCATTAAAATAGTAATATTTTTCAAGTACAAGGGCTAGAGTTTCCAAACATGAATCACGCCAATTTTTAGATTATGATGGCAAGATCATTTAGAAAGAAACCATTGGGGAAATGGAGTCATACCAAATAAAGATATTCAGTTTTGCAGATAAAAGAAAGACCTGTCTCTGATTTTAGAAGCTAGGAAGGAAATAATTCCTCAGTTGTAAGTTTCAGTATAGGATGGTAGTATACATCAGAGAAGAAACAACCCATTACATCAAAGCTTCAAACTAGGGAAGAATTCTAATGAAATGTTAGACATAAAATAATGAGTATTAACATATTATGCAACTTGACGATAACCATATACTCAAAATAAGAAATATAACTATAAGAACTCATATTTTTGTGTCAAAACCACACAAAAAACCCTTGAATCGAAAAGTGGTAATACCAGTAGCACCCTTTTTTGTTCTAAGGGCTAAAATTACAACGTTGTGGAAAATCCGACAAGTGTGTGTGCAATCAAAACTCTAAATCAACCACCAAATCGAAAAAATGGTCCTCCAAAATCATCCATATTTTTATTCAAGGTTAACATTACATGATGTATAAAAGTGTGGCCTTCACAACCGATGCAATTGTAGCAAAAATGCAACAACAAAAAAACGCTCGAATAAAAAAGGAGTGTTAGCAATAACTCCCATTTCATCCATGAAGTTACACTTACATGTTTTTCAAAACAATCCATGACCTAAAAAACAATTATTATTTTTTAAATCATTATTAAAATAAAAGAAAAAAAAACAAAAATTTGATTAAAAATTATAACTAAAATAATAAAACTTAAAAACTTTAAAAAAAAATTTAATAAAAAAATAAAAAATAAAAACAAAATATAAAAAATAAAATAACTAAAATAATTAAAAAAAACTAAATTAAAACTTAAAGCAAAAAATAAAGATTAAAAAATACAAAATACATAAATTTAAAAATAAAAAATAAAAATAAAACTAAAAAAATATATTAAAAAATACAAAATACAAATTATACATAAGTCAAATATGTTAAAGTGTATGAAATGTTTTTTTAAAGAATAAAAATCACGATGCTCAGCATCGAGCCGTCGCCCACAAGTCACCAATTTGGAGCGGCCTTGTTCCATATTATGGCATGTGAGCAAGGGCTCGATCCCACCTTTTCAAACATATTTCATATTATAACATTAAATGCACATTACATTCTATTTTAAAATTATAATATTACACATTGAATTTACACTTTATTTTAAATGTTATAATATTGCCTAATTTTTTTTAAGATTAGAACATCCGTTTATTGTTTAATGTTTATAAATTTTATTTTTAATTAATCATTTCATATTATAACATTATTACACTTTACACTATTTTAAAAATTATAATATTACATATTGCGTTCACACCCTATTGTAGAACACATATGAAACGTGTGAAAGTGTTTCTTGTATAACATTAGTTTGAACATATACGTGAAACGTGTTAGACCAAGTGTTTCTTGTATAACATGAGCACCTGATCTTCATGCCATGTAATTAAAACTTTGATGGAATTATAGAATTATGGATCTTGCATTCCTGATTGATGGCTCTGAGATACAGATGACCGAACGGAGAAATGTTTATAGAACGTACTTTCTTGCCATCCATAATGGTGGTTCTTTCTCGGGTGATTACTGAATGTACTTTTTAGGGTAGATCGTATCTTTAGGGTGATTTCTGATCGTACTTTTGAGTTGAATACAGTACTCATCTCCCTGATCGTATCTTTCTGTGTATATTTGATTTGGTTTGGCTTTTGTTTGGTGGTTTTTATGGCGGTCAAATCACAAACACGTTAGCCTGGGTCGTTGTGTTGTGTGGTTGGAGCAGATGACACGGGGGACACTATCCCTTCGAGACATAAAGTCCCTTGCTCGTACGCCTCCAAAGCCTGGACATGTATTTAATATGCACCGCGATGATTTGGGAAGGGTTTCGTTTGATATGGGTTTGCCTTTCTGCAGTTTTTCTCATGAGTCTGTGGGTCGTTCCGGAGCGAAATTCACCATGAGTGTTCCATTACCAGAGCACTTTGTTGGGGTTTCGATCAGACGAATTTCTGATGTGTGTGTTCATCTTCTTGATGGTGTAGATGTGTCTCTGAAGCTTCGGGTGGATCAAGGTAGTTTTCTTGCGTTCAGAGCCTATGCGATTTTGCGCCGAAGGTGATGGGGAGATTGAGTCCAAAACTTTCTTTGGTTTCTCCCCATTCTGAGCGGGTTGATGTTGATGTGGGTGTGAATAGAGTTTCTCCTAATGCGAGATGTGTTAATTTTGTGGATGATTTAGGCGTGGTTTTGGGGTTATTGGTATCTATAGAAGGTTTTTCGGTTGATAGTTGTTTGAAGCAACCTCTGGGGTTTTCTGATGGTGTAAAACTTGCTTGCGAGGGTTCTGATTTTGTCTCGTCTCGGTTACCCTTTGTAGCGGAGGAGCCTATCTCTGTCTCAGCTGGGGATTTCTCTTTTGACAAGAAAAGGGGTTTTTTGTTTCCGTTGAAGGGTTTTTGAAGAGGCCAAAACAGGCCATTAGAAAGTTTGAAAAGCCTGTCTTGATGTCTGTGGGTGAAGATATTGACTTGAACAACATTGTCTTGTCGCACGCGTTGACGTTGGTGGGTCGGTTCAGTGGGAGAAAATTTAACTCTGTGGGTGTTAAAACTTAGGCTGCTGCGACTTGGTTGGACCACATTAAGTCGTTCCCTGATGTTTTTTTGCTTCCAAGGGGGTGGATTGCCTTCAAATTTGCCTCTTATGCTGATGTGACTATGGTTCTTGCGAGCGTTTGGAGGTGGGAACACGCTGGTTTGCTCCTCAAGCGTTGGACGCCTTTGTTCGACCCCAAAATTGAAAAGTATGACCCGTTGCCTATATGGGTTAAGTTGCCCAATCTCCCATTTGAACTTTGGTCTGTGGATTTTTTAGATTGGTTGACAATACTTTGGGGGTGCATTTCGAAACCAACTTATCTTTTCTTGAGACAGGGGTCTGTTGTATGGGAAAGGTGTTAGTTCTTTTGGATTTGAGACAAGGTCTTGCAGCCAATTTACTGATTAAGAGGGGGGTTTCTGAACTTTGTCAGCCTATAGATTATATGGGTTTACCCTTCCGCTGTAACAGATGTCATGCTTATGGGCAATTGATTTCTGCATGTTCTTTGTCTTTTAAAAAACATTTTAAACCTATTTTGGCCTCTAGGCAAAAGTCAATTTGGCGTGTTAAGGTTGCTGAGAAGAAGTTGGGGGTTTTGGGTCCTGATTTTATTGATGAGATGATGGATATCAATCAGGTGGTTCATGAGGATGCAGTGTCTAAAAATTTAGCCTCTTTAAAACCCCTTTGTACTTCTACTTTATCTGTTTTTGAGATTCCTGTCGATTTCACCAACTATGGGGGTGCCTATGTGAATTATCCTATTTCATGCATCGATATTTCAGATTCTACTCTTGGGGGTTTAGGGTTTGTTTCTCCTTTAAAAAAATTTCCTGTTAAGAAGGGTTATTTTCTTAGATCTTGTTCTAAGGGTTTAAAGGATATTAGGTTTCATGAACTTGGTTCTTATTATGGTGGTCTTCATCCTTCATTATTGGCCATGGGGCCTTCATCGGTTTTATCCAAGAATTTGGGGATTAATGAGGTACTTAGAGCAGAGTATGCCTCTTCAAGGTTTCACTCATGATTGTTATGACCCTTAACTGCAGAGGGTTAGCTAGTACACCCAAAAAACTAGTGATTTGTAGGCTTATTGAAGAACAGTTCTTAGATGTTATTTTTGTGCAAGAAACCATGTGTGATGGGTCTTTATTGGTGACTGCTTTAAAATCCATGCTCAAGGACTGGAATTTTGTACCTGTTGATGCTAAAGGCAGATTTGGGGGTTTATTGTTGGGTTGGAGGTTTTGTCATCTACATTTGTTGAATGCTTGGGCTTGTTGTTCGGGTTTATGTGTTTCACTTTTTTCAATTGAACTCGATGAAATTCTGTTTTTTAAACCTGTATGGACCTTATGTGGATAGGGAAGTTTATTGGTCCCATCTGGTTTCTTTGGATTGCTTTAAAAGTTATGCATTGATCATGGGCAGTGATTTGAATTTCTCTATGGGTTATTCTGAGATTTGGGGGACAAGGGCCAGAGTTGACCCTCTTTCTGATTTCTTTAATAGACAACTAGATGGTTTAGGTTTGGTGGACATTGCTCCAGCTGTTTTTCTACCTACTTGGTCTAATCGAAGAATTGGAATTGAGAATATCAGTAAGAGATTGGATCGGTTGTTGATATCAACTAATCTTTTGGGTTGTGATTTTCATTTTAGGCAATGGGTGGGCTGTGGAGGGATTTCAGATCATCAGCCTGTCTTTTTACAAGTGGCTAACAACAATATCAGACCTCGTAGTCCTTTTAAACTCAATGCTACTTGGTTGGAGAATGATGCTTTGGTTTCATTATTAAAAGCATATTGGAAAGTTTTTGATGTCAATTCTGGTTTGTCCTCTGCTACTCAATTTGTTTCTAATCTTAAGATTATCAAAGAAGTCTCGATTACATGGTCAATCAAGAAAAAAGACCAGGATAATAAGGATCTTGTTCACATAGAGGCTTTATTGGCCGCATCTGTTCATAGTCTGAGTTTTGGGTTTTTTACTGTAGAAGACAAAGTTTCGTTGATAGATTTGGAATCAAAGAAGAGAAAATTTTTGAGTGAGTGAGAGCAGGAGGCTAGGCAGAAAAATAGGGCATTATGGTAACTATGTGGTGATGATAATACTCCTTTTTTTCATAATTTTGCCAACAATAGGAAATTTGTTAACACTATTTGGAAAATTGGTGATGATGAGGGCAATATGGTGGAAGGTTTTGAGGCTATTGCAAAGGCAGGTATTCAACATTTTGAATCTCTATTTCAAGAAGATAAGAATCTTCATCTACCTAAAGTTGTGAAGAGTGCAGGTTTTTTTCCTACTTCTATTTCTGAGGATGAAAATGTTAAACTTATGAAGGATGTTACTATGCAAGAATTGAAATCCATTCTTGATATTAGTAAGAATGACAAGAGTCCTGGTCCGGATGGGATACCTGTTCAGGTTTACAGGTTTCTGTTTGATGTTTTGGGGGAGGATCTTCTTAGGGTTGTTGAAGATTCCCAACAATTTGGTAAAATTCCTGTTGTTTTTAATTCTACTTTTATTGCTCTGATCTCAAAGGTTGACCATCCAAACACTTTTGAAGATTTCAAACCTATTTCTTTGTGTAATTTTATATACAAGGTTATTGGTAAACTCATTTCCATTCGTATTAGGAGGGTGTTGGGTCATTATATTTCTGGTGAGCAGTTTGTATTTTTGCCTGGTAGAAAGATTCATGATGTTGTTGGGGTTCTTCAGGAGGGTTTACATTCCATTCATAGTAAGGCTATGAAGTCAGTGTTTTTAAAAATTGATTTGTCAGAAGCCTATGATAGGGTGAGTTGGACCTACTTACGGGTTGTTCTTTCTAAAATGGGTTTTGCTGGGAATTTTATTTCCTAGGTTATGAACAGCTTCTCCTCTGTGTCTTTTGCATTACTGGTTAATTGAGCAACCTCTCTTTTTTTTAAATCTGGAAGAGGGCTTAGGCAAGGATGCCCACTTGCACCTTTACTTTTCCTTATTGTTGTTGAAGGTTTAAGTAGAGCTCTTCTTTATGTCAGAGAATGTGGGATATATCATGGTTTAACCTTTGGCAATGAGGTTATTCTATCTCATGTTCTGTTTGTGGATGATATTGTTATGGTCATTGATAGATCCGAGCAATCTTTATCTTCTTTATTTGAGGTTTTAATGACCTTTTGCAAAGCTTCTGGTATGAAGATTAATGAAGACAAATTTGCTTTGTATGTTTCGAATTTGGAGGAGTCTGAAGTTATTACTTTACAGAATATTTTTGCTTTCTCTGTGAACAATATTGAGTTTGGTATGAAATATTTGGGATTTCATCTCAAACCTTGCAGTTATATTCTTAAGGACTGGGATTGGCTGATTGTAAAAGTGGAAAAAAGGATAAAGAACTAGAGCTTTAGGTGGCTCTCTAAGGGACGTAAGCTTACTTTGGTTAAAGCTGTACTTGAGGCCATACCAGTTTTCTGGATGCATTTTTGGATCCCGGTTGGAATCATTGATAAGATCAGGAATCTTTGTTTTAATTTCTTTGGTCGGGTAATAAGGAGTCAGCTGGGGTGTCGTGGACTTCTTGGAAGTCGTTGGCTTGTCCTAAGTTCATCGGGGGGTGGGGATTGAAGATTCCAACATTTTTTTGCCAAAGCTCTTGTAACTAAAAGTGTGTGGAATTTTATACAAGGTTCGGGTTTGTGGGTTCATATTGTTGTTCAAAAATATGTGTATCCTTTGACTTTATTGGAGTGGATTAGATCCTCTGTTAAGCAAAAAAGGAGCATGTCTATTTGTTGGAAAGTTGTTTTATGGTCTTTTGACATTATTGGAAACAATCTTGTGTGGAAAATTGGTAACGGGGTTGAGGTTCACCTCGGTTTGAATCCTTGGGTGGGGTGTAAATGGAGACATGTTTTACCTCAAAATTTGATCGAGAAACTACATTCTGTTGGTGTTTTCTCCCTTCAGGATATTAGGATTCCTGTCACGTCTGTGTTGGAACAAGCTCGGCTCCCTACTGATTATATTGGATTAGTTGAACATGAGGACGTTTCGATTTGGAATGGTTATTTGTCTTTACTTAAAGCAATTCATGTGAGATTATCTAATGTGAATGATAAGTTGGTCTGGAATTTGTCTAAATCCGGATTTTACTCTCCTAAAGAGAGCTATTTGCATTTACTGGACAGATCTGAGTTGTAAGTTTCCTGGTGGTGGAAAGTTCTGTGGAAACTTAAATGCCCAATTAAAGCAAAAAAAAATTGCTCATTTTTATTTTCAAATAAAGCTCTTACTTGGGATGTTTTAGTGAAGAAAGGCAGGGAAGGTCCAGGAATATGTTCCCTATGCAAATTGGAGGCTAAATCCAATTATCATCTTGGAGTATCTTGTCCTTTCACTAAGAGTGTTTGGTTTATTATTGAGGAGAAATTAAGACTTAAGAATCTTTGGTATGGGGATTCTGTTATTGATTGCATGAGAAATTGGTGTTTAAACATGGAGGTCAAGAATTTAGTTTCTTTACCGATTATTGTTCTGTGGTTTGTCTGGAAAGCCAAAAATCAAAGTTGTTTTGAGGACATCCTTTTATCACCTTCTCAGGTTTCTCTTTTTAGTTTGGGACTGATGAATTCCTTCTCTCAGAACAATTTAGTGGTGAAAATCATATTAGTAGATGTTGAAATTATTGACAAATCTCTTCCATGGGGGTATTTTGATGGTTCTGCTGCTAGAGAACCAAAAAGATGCGGGGCTGGAAGTATGTTGCTTATTTCAGATGAACATTTCTTTTCTTTCAAAGCTGGTTTAGGTTTTGGCACCAATAATCTTGTAGAACTTTGTGCTTTAAAGCTTCTATTTACATTGGCTAGGGAGAATCATTTTTCAAAGATTCAGATTTTTGGAGATTCTCAACTAGTCATTAATTGGGCTAATGGCAAATTCCGATGTTTGAATCTAGAACTTTTACAGGTCCTTAATGAAATTAATAAACTATCAGATTTTTTTGAGCTCGTGGTTTTAAAGCATATATATCGAGAAAGGAATTTCCAGGCTGATGCTCTTGCAAAAGATGGGGCTTTGGTCATAGATGGGTACTGGAATGTCAAAGAGTATCATGGTCCAGTTTGCACTGACAGTTTTCAGCAGTTCTAATCCTTTTTTACAGTTGCCTCTTTTGTACCTGATGCCTGTCAAGCACTGTAATTTTGAGTTTTTCTGGTTTGGATCTGAATGTTTTATTTTTGATAAACTTTTATGATGATGTATAGATAGTTCTAGTACTGAACTATGTATTCAGTTTTTTGAGTTCTATTTTGCAAATAGCAATCTTCAGATTGTTATGATATATTTTGCAGAGTTTTTGCTAAGTTTCTTCCTTGTATGGAAAATACAATGAACTGATGTAATTCTCGGATATTATGAGACCTTTTGGTTTTGTTTGTGACAATGGACAAGATATTGTTCCATCTTTACAATGTAAATATATTTTACGATTTTTTTCTATGGAAAAAAAATGTTAAAATATTATGTAATGCTGTGTAATTTTTTAAATTTTTTTTTAAAGATTATAACATTTGTTTATGGTTTAACGTTTATAAATTTTATTTTTTATTTATAATTTTTTATTAAAAAAATAATTTTATATTTTTGTATTTATATTTTAAATGTATTTTTAAGTTATATATATATATATATCTATGTATATGATTATTTTATTTGTAATGTTTATTTAGTAAAAAAAAGTTTAAAATTATTATTTTTATGTTTCTTATCTTGAATTATATATATAAATAATGAATTTTTTTTTTTGTTATTGAAGTGATTAAAAAGTTAAATATTTCTATAAAGCTATTTATGGTTTCAAAATGTCTATAACTATAATCCAATGGAAGAAATGGATGCTATTGGTAGCACATATTTTTTATTTGGGGGTTTATTTTGACATTATCGTTACAATGGCACTAGTTGTTCATGTCACACTTTCAAACATGATGTAATTTTAATCTTGAATGAAAACCATGGTGATTCTCGAGAACCACTTTTTAGATTTAGGGGTTGATTTAGGGTTTTGATTACAATGACACTAGTCGGGGTTTCCAAAAACTTGTAAGTTTATCCTCGAAAAAAAAGGGTGCTACTGGTAGCATCACTTTTTTATTCGGAGGTAAAAATATCCACTAAATGCAACCTATAAAAGAATAAGAACTATTTATAGTTCTCGTCAGGTTGTATAATGTATTTATTCAGTTGCATGCATTTGAAGCACCATAGATGAATTCCCAACCATTTATTCTCAATCGAATACTTAAGAATAAAGACACATAACGGAAAACTAGGTTAAATATTTACACATACACATAGAGGAGATCACAAACTTTAAAATCATTACCACAAGAATTTATGTCTTAGAAAAAGAGTTCATTTTTTCTGATCTCTGCAAAATTGTATTAAAAAAAATTGGCCATGAACAGTCTGCTTCGTTTCTTTGGGATCCAACCCCCAATACATCATAGAATGCAATTTATATACAAAAATGGCTCCTAGAGAAAATGTTTAACAAACTTCTTGTAACTCAATGTTCTTTTAACTAAATCCCTAACTCCTAGGAACCTAGTAACTAAAATGTTTTCATAAAAAAAAATTAAAACAAAATCCATGTAGTAGGCCAAAGAGATATATGAGCTACTCCCTTGCATTGTGACACATGTTCGTCATTGGTGTATCATGTATTTGTTCTTCCCAATTTTTTCCACATCTTTCCATTGTTCGTGATTCGGGAGGTCACAATCCATCATTTCCTTGATTGCCACCTTTAAATCCACATGTTGAGTGTAGGAAATAGGTGGTATACTTCTTTGAGTAATCAGGAACCACTCAAATATCTCAAATTCATCTTTCAATTTCTCTATAATGAATTTTTCTATTAGTCCCTTTGTTAATTCTTCAAATTTTGAATGGTCCATTCGATTACGCACTAGCAGATTAGGATATTGTTCTTGGAACAAAAACCAGACATTATCATCCCAGAAAGGAGGAATACCTTCATCGAAGTGTTATTAAGAAATCTGCTTGAAATATTTAACTTGCAGAAGCATCTGATTGGCTTTCGCTTACACAAGTTTGACCAGATTATACTTATTAATAAACTTTCTAACCCATAAAATGATGGCTATCATATCCTTGATTCCCATCTCTTGCATGCCTTCATATGTCAAATTTTTTTAGAAAATAACAACATTTTGTACAATGTCCAATGGTTTTTTGTCTAGATTTTCATTCACCAAGTTACACTTTTGAAGAGCCAAATCCACTATTACATTCTTATCATTAACATAATTTAAATAATATATAAACTTGGTAATTTCTATAGTCAATGTATCTCAGATAAGATGTTTAGCTCCTTGCAGGGGTACTTTTCTTATCATCTTTTCATTCAATTCATTGATCTTCCTCTACAGTTGTTTCTTTTCACCGGAAATTTTGTTTCTTTCTTGAATAATCTGAGAAAATTCCTACTTAAGATTGGCATTATCTTCTTTCAACTCCTTGATTTCTCCCTCTCTCAAATTTATCTGTGACATGGAAATACATAATTTATCAACAGGAGATTCACTTATTTGATATTCATTTTGAATCAAAGTTTGGCTCATCAACTCCTCCAGTACTTCCTCTTCTTCTTTTCAATTCACATTAAAAGCTGAAATATGGGACACAAATCCACATCGTTCAATTTCCCAAGCTTCTTTATCCTTCAAGAATTTTAATATTTTACCCTTAAAATCCATTAATTATTGGTGAATTTTCTCCTTTTCTTGTTGTAACGTTGTCAACTCTAATAACTGGACGTGCTGTGTACCTAGAACTTTCAATTTTTTCTTAATAGCTTGGATTATTTTTTCCTTTTCTTTTAGCAATTTTTTAGTTTTTTGAACATTAGTAGGTGAGGTCCCTGAATTTATAAGTTATGTCTGTAAATTTTTAATTTGAACTAATATAGCTTTGTTCTCCACTTTCTCTTATCGAATTTGGTTCTCCAACTTATTAATGACTCACTGCATTTTTGTAATTTTCAATGTGGCCTTCAATAAATCATAATATAAAACATCATCGATTTGTCTATGGAGATGGATTTTATCAGGCACGCTGATCTGATCTAGACTGGACTCCATATCATAACCTTTCTCATCGTCTACCATAGAAAATATAAGGGTATTCCTCTCTGAATCCCTAGTGGGAATTAGCACCAATTGTTATCTGCTAATTTTCTCATCTGGGGAAAAATATTTTGTGTTTCATCTAAAGCTTGCTTAATTTTTTTTTGCGTAGCTAGAAACAAAGTCAAACTTAGATTTATATCTAGAGTCTGATTATTCACTACCTTCACCAGTAAAATAATATTATCATGTGTGTACACGTTGTTGTTGTAAAAGAAGACATTTTTATGCATCTACACTCTACTCATCTTGTATCATTATTTCCCTTCCAGGCAGTGTATTTATTATTTTGCTTGAGTTTTCATCATCGACATCCATTATGTCGATTTCTGAAAGAGCCCTTTTATTTACTGAGGTAGAGTTAGATGGTGTTTGTACTATTAAATCCAAGTCATTTTTTTTGCTTCAACCACCTCTATTACTTCTTCCCTAATTTCCTCACAATCCTACTCAACCACCAATAAATTAGCCATTTTATCCATGCCTTCCATTGGTTGATGATCAAAGGCCTTGTTTTTATTTTGTTGTCTCCTTTGTGATATGATATATCGTGGATCAGAGTTTAGCCTCTCCCTTTTTTGGAATTCCAAAGCCTCTAACAAATTTTCAACAATATTTAACATAGATTTGTTTTTAAAATGAAAGGGTCGATATTGAATGGGAACTTTACATTGGAAAAATTCTCAAACGCACCAAAGTGCTCTTCTTTTGAACACAACCTCTGTCAGATAAATTCTAATGCAAAAATACTAGGAGTCAGAAAGGAAGGTAATTTGTAAGGTGGTCATGTGTAACCAGACACACAAACAATAGTGAATTCCTTATATAAAAACCAATCCCCTGTACAAATTTATGGTGATGGCTGCAAAGTACTTTTCATTTCATCTAATACTCTAGGAAAATTTTCATCAAATAGTATTCCGTACACCTCTTTCATGATTTTATTTACAAATTCAAAAATATTTATTTGTACAGGAAGCCCATGAAAGAAAACTGTACTTATGAAATGTAACTCAGAAACATTAGAGCATAGGAATATATTCAATAGGTATGATTGATACCTGAAATGTCTCAACTTGAAAAAATCTGCTAGCTGAAAGTGAATTGAAGTGGCTAAGAATTCATCTAAGCCAAAAAATAGACCTGGTTCGACTCTAGTTCTGCTAAATTCATCTTAAAAAAACTATCATAACCTCAATTACCAACCTGTCATCATCATATCCCAATATTTGACTCAACACTAACAACACCAATTGGAATTCTTCTCGAAAAAGACGAATAGTTAAGGGAAAGTTAAGACTGTCTACCAAATGACTAGATTTTAGAATTTCTGACAAAAAGAAATTTTTTAATTTAGCCTTACATTCAGTTGAGTATATAGTTGTCATTGATGTCAAAGGTGTTCATGAATGACAAAGGAATAATCAGTGGATATGATGGCAGGACAAACTCGGTGAAAGACTAAGCTAGTGATGGCATAGTTGAGAATGTAGCATGACACATATGAGATGAATGAGATGGACATATATGATAAGACAGCATGAATGAATTATATGAAGACTTCCAAGACAATGTCGACAATATGATGTAAACAATGGTTAATTAAACAAAGAATAGAGGTTGAGTGGAAGTAGAGATGTAGTATGAATGACAAAAATTCTAGAAATAGTCGCAGAGGATTTCCGCAAAGAAATCGTGCAAATCTGCAAAGTCATGGTGAGATCCGAATTCGATCTGAAATCGACAGTCAGGAAGAATCCCACACGAGATCCAATGGATGAGGATCAGTTCCGCAAATGATAGGCTGGAGGATGAAGTTCAGCAAAAGATCAAGATCAGACGGCTAAGATTAGTTCCGCCAAAAGAGATCGATGGTGTGGAAGGAAAAATGTGGAAAGGGAATTGCAGAAATAATGTTTAAAGATTCTATGAATCTGTAATACACATCCCCCAATCTGGAAATCGACGGCCAGGAAAACACCTGCAAAAGATCAACGATGCAGAATTTTTGTTGCAGAAAGAAGCTTGTGAAAAGTCGAGATACGATATTGGGAAATTTTGCATCCCGCATCCCGCAGTCTAAAGATTGACACTCATGGAGAAGCCCAATGAAGATTAATGGTGGGGAATCATTGAAACAGAAACTTGGTGCGGAAATACGATTTCAAGAGCAAATTTGCAGGCTAGATCAGTGTTTTGGAGAGATTCAGAAAAATATCAATGGTCTAGATTGTATCTGGAGAAGAACATTACGGAAGCACCAAAAAACGATAAACAGGGCTGCAGAAATGAATTTTAAGTTGTGAGAAGAACGAAACAGTGCATTTGCTAAAGCTTAACGATCAAATGATACGACGGTTGAATAGGTAGATGATGAAGAGGTATGTTTGTAAGTAAACAGTCACGATCCAAAATGAAAGAACGCAACTATGGAGAGATGCATTGGCCGGTAATAGGTAAAATGTATTTATTGAATGAGTGTGTCAAGAATAAAGGGTCTCTGTTAGTAAGACTGATAGAGTCCAAAGTGAATAGTTCTTCAACTGTTCTAAAATACTGAGAAAATCAGTCTAGGGTGGCAGGGTGGTTCTAGGGCATGCCACAGGTATGCAAGGGGTCGAAGCCTCCTTCCAGTCATAGCTGGAGAATAGGTTGTCGTAGAATCCTTGTCTGTTGAAGCAGGCAGAAAACCATAGGGGTGTTGTAGCATCCTAGTTTGTAGTTGTAGGAAAAATCTAGGCTATGTCTACATCCTTTCTGTTGTAGCAGATAAACAATTTTGTAAATTCATCTTATTAATGCGTTTGTGTTGGTGGTTTTCTCTTTGAGGCTTCCACGATAAAATCTGTCTTGATTGTTGATTCTTGTGTATTTTTTTTTTTTAAAGGACAATACTGATTCATCCCCCCCTCTCAGTATTGGGAGATAAATCAAGAATTGGTATCAGAGTAAGTTCCTTCACAACAGCTTAACCACTGGAAGGAAGATCCCATCCAAAAACCACAATGGATCAACAAGAAGGATTGGCCACTAACAAACATCCACTATTTATCGGAGAAAATTATGCTTACTGGAGTGTAAGAATGAGGTGTCATTTGATTTCTCTAGCATGGAAGGTTTGGGAAACAAAATAAAAGGAACGTAATATAGGAAACCAATACCCTACGAACATAGTTGAACTAGGTGAATATGAAGGTAATTCCAAATCCCTAAAAACAATCTTAAGTGGTTTAACAAACTTGGTATTTACTAAATTTATGCAATGCACATCTTCCAAAAAAGCTTGGGACAAATTGAAGATTATTTATGAAGGAGAATTTAAGGTCAAAGAATCCAAACTTCAAACATATAGAGGTCAATTTGAAAGTCTTAAAATGAAAGAAGAAGAGAATGTTGGGGAATACCTTCTTCGAGTAGATGAAGTTGTTAATGCGATCAAAGGCCTTGGAGGAAAATTAAAACAAAAAGAAGTGGTAAGAAAGGTACTAAGAACATTACCAATGAGATATGACCCAAAAGTATCCACCTTAGAAGAACGAGGTGATCTTAAAAAGGTAACCATGGATGAATTACATGGAATTCTCACTGCATATGAGATGAGAATAGGACAAAATGGATCTTCAAGAAAAGAAGTAGCTTTTAAAGCCTACATAAAAAATCAATCAGAAAACCAAAATGACGAGGAAGATCTTTTCATTAATAAACTTCAGAGAGGGACTGGAAAATACAAGGGGAAATTACCTTTAAAGTGTTTTAATTGTGGAAGGATTGGACATTTTTCCTCTAAATGCACCTACACTAAACAAGATGAGAATGAAGAAAAAGAAACTTCGAAATTCAAAATGGGTAAACCAGGAAACAAGAAAAAACACTATGGGAAAAAGGAAACCGTTTATACCATGGAAGACAGTGAAGATTCAGATGGAAGCAAAGTTGAAGAAACTGAAGTTTTATTTATGGTCCTAGACACTCGAGCCTCAAATAGTGAATTAGACATAGAAGGAGAAGTATATCTAAGAGCTGAACTTGTTAGCGCCCTTGAAGAACTTGAGAAATGTAGGAAAAAAAACCCATAGTGAAATCTTATCATTAGTCAGTTGGAAGCTCAACTCTTAGAGGCCAAAAAGGTTGAGGAGGACCTAAACCTACAGCTAGAAAGAAGAATACAGGAATCTGAAAAGCTTGCAGAAGAAATGAGGAAATTCAAGAGAAAGCTTGATGAAGGATCTATCAAATCAAAGTTTGAGAATAGCTCAAGGATTCTAGATGACATTATGAGTAGCCAAAAACCATCAGGTGATAGGTCTAGTTTGGGGTTCATTAAAGAAAAGAAGGAAGAGATTTTTCTTGTCACTAATCAAGAAGGAAGTAACAAAAGATATGCTGAAGTACTAAAAACTCCAATTAAAAAAGAAGGAAGTAAGAAAGCAGGATTAATTTCTCAGGATAAAAATAAAAATAATATAGCACCAAAGATACCAAATAGATATCTACAGATCTTCTTAGGTCACTGCTATTCTTGTAATAATTTTGGTCATAAAGCATTAAATTGCATAAGTGAAAGAAAGGTTTCTGAATACAAGAAGAAGTCATCAAGTAATAAGTCGAAGGGAAATAAGAATATTTTTACACTACTCCAAAAATATGACTTAGAATTTTATAAGTGTAATAACCATGGACATATGGCAAGAGATTGTAAGCTAAAGACTCCTACAAGAAATATTGTTGCAATCAAATCTCATAACACCAAACAAAAGAGATATTGGAGAGAAAAGGAAGAAAAGGAAACGTCCATGATTTCCTTATGTGCAATCGAAAGCCAAAACTTATGGCACTTGGACAGTGGTTGTTCAAAACATATGGCTGTTGACCCAAGAAAATTCATAACACTAAAAGATAATAAGGGAAAAGTCACTTTTGGAGAAAGATTGTCCTAGAAAATAATAGGCAAAGGAACAACTGTTGTCAACAGCAAGATCAAAGAAGGAAATTTTTTGCTAGTTGAAAACCTCAAGCCTAATCTTCTCAGTGTAAGTCAAACATGCGACCAAGGAAACATTTGCAGCTTTGACTCAAAAAAATGTGAAATCAAGAATAAGAAATCAGGAATGGTTGTTGGCATTGCTATAAGAAATACAAACAATGTATACATATTGGAAAATGAAAACCAAGGTTACTTAAGTATGGTAGATGAAAGTTGGTTATGGCACAGAAGGTTGGGACATTTAAGTTTTGACAATATTTCCAAAATAAGCACGAAGGAAGTTTTAAGAGATATACCTAAAATTATAGTTCCTCTAAACTCTGTGTGCAGACATTGTCAACATGGGAAGCAAACCGGAGCCAGTTTTAAAATAAAAGAACACATGACCTCACACCCTCTGGAAATAATACACACAAACCTTTGTGGACCAACAAAAACTAAAAGTATGCAAGTAGATCACTATTTCATGTTGCTCATTGATGATTACACAAGGATGACCTGGGTAGCATTTCTCAAGGCAATGGCTGAAAATGAGTCTGGCATGAAAATCAAGTGTCTTAGATCAGATAATGGGAGAGAATTTACCTCAAATGAATTCAATGAGTTCTGTGAAGGTCATGGAATTAAGAGGCAATTTTCAGCTGCAAAAACTCCTCAACATAATGGGGTTGTTGAAAGGAAAAATAGAACAGTTCAAGAAGCTGCCAGAACTATGCTCAATGAAGCAAAACTGTCAGATTCATTTTGGAGAGAACCTGTATACAAAGTTGTCTACATACCTAACATAGGACAACTCATAGTGAATAAGGATAAGACCCCTTATGAATTGTGGTATGGAAGACCAGCGTCAGTCAAATATTTTAAAGTGTTTGGCAGTAACTGTTACATCAAAAGAAACGAGGATGACCTTGGAAAGTTCGACTCCAAGACTGATGATGGAATATTTTTAGGATACTCATCCACCAAAAAGGCATATAGGTGTTACAATAAAAGGTTACATAAAATTGTAGAAAATGTCGACGTGAATGTAGATGATATAAAACCAAGGAAAGAGAAAAATCTTGACAATATTGAAAATACATGTGATGATAAAATAAAAGACTTGCAAAAGGATGAGAGAATTCATAACAAAGAAGATAAAAAGAGAAGGAAGAGACACGGGAAGATGATGAAGACTTCCCTAGACCTGACACTAAAACGCGTTCTAGAAGGGTACAAAAGGATCATCGAGAGTCACAGATCATGGGTGATAAAAATGTTGCAGTCAAAACAAGAAGACAACTAGCAGATGTGGAACAAGCCCTGATCTCAATAGTAGAACCAAAGAACTTTATAGAAGCCAACAAAAGTGATGAATGGGTCAAAGCCATGAATGAACAACTAGATCAAATTGAGAAAAATGAGACCTGGGAACTTGTCCCAAGACATGAATATAAGAACATTGTAGGAACCAAATGGATTTTCAAAAACAAGTTCAATCAAGATGGACAAGTAATAAGGAACAAAGCAAGAGTGGTTTGTAAGGGGTATACCCAAGTGGAAGGTATTGATTTTGAAGAAACTTATGCTCTTGTAGCTCGACTTGAAGCAATTAGAATGTTTTTATCACTGTCATGCCATAAAAACTTCAAAGTATATCAAATGGATGTCAAGTATGCATTCCTAAATGGCAAATTAGAAGAATAAGTGTATATTAAACAACCTTAAGGGTTTCTCTTGTCTGAAAACAAAAATTATGTTTGTGAACTGAAAAAGGTGCTCCATGGTCTCAAACAAGCTCCAAGAGCATGGTTTTTAAGACTAGATAATTACTTGAAACAACAAGGTTTTAAAAGAGGAGTCACTTAAAGTAATCTTTACCTAAAAATCAAAGATAAAAATACGATCATTGTTGTTGTCTATGTGGATGATATCATTTTTAAAAGCAATCTTCAAATTCTAAGTGTATACTTTGCCTCTGAAATGAAGAAAGAATTCAAAATTTCAATGTTGGGTGAATTGACATTCTTTTTGGGATTACAAATATACCAAACAGATGAAGGAATTTTCATCTCTCAAACTAAGTACATCAAAGATATGTTGAAAAAGTTTAAAATGGAAGATTCCAAACCTGTTGGGACTCCTATGGTCACTAGTTGAAATTTAAGTAAGGATGATGAATCTATGGAAGTAGATCGTACCATGTTTAGTGTAATATCCCCATTCAAATAATTGCATAGCAGGAAAATTCCATCAATCCTACTAGTTCCCTAGGTTGGGTGGAAACATTGGGAAGTCAATAATGGAGCTAATACATGGTGTTTAGAAATTAGAAGGAATAAATATTTTTTTAATGGATTTAATTAAATGAATGAAAGTGAAAAATGAAATGGCTATGGAGAATGGAGACACATGGAGACTATCGGGTCCACTCAATCTAGAATTCCTATGTTAAATGGCATCCTCCTCTTGCAATCTCGAATCTATGGGAAACCTAATTTTTTTGGATGGATTATAAGGTTAATATAATTTTCCATATATTTCATAGGTCGAATTTGGGATGAATTTTAACTTACATGGGGAGAGGAAGATCTAAATGGGAGTTTCATGGACACTTGGCTAGATTCCCCTTACATTTATGACATCTATGACACCAATGATGGAGACTATATGACAATTATGACACAAGTCAGATATGAAGGCTGACATATGAAATATATGACATTTCAGGCCTGAAAAGAGCATCTTAGAGGTTGCTCATGGGAGCTGGATAATTCCAAGAGGATCCTACTCAAATTTGGGAGAAGAGGGAAGGTGAAGAGAGAGGCCACATGGCATAGCATGAGAAACCACACCAATTCTACTTGGATTTGGTTTATGGATGGATTTGGAACCTTAGAATACCAATAATTTTTATAAAGTGTAGGGATCAGCCATGATAATTCCCTTTTGATCATTTGTGAAAATTGTTATTGTGAAGAGAGAGAGCTAGTGGATGACTAGTTCATGCCTTAGCCAATTTCGAGGGTGAAAGATTCCAATCCTAGTTGGTGTTTGGAGAGGCCACTCAAGTCTTTCAAGGAGGTTCAATAGAGTCATAATTTACAGGTGCAAGCTACAGCAGCTCGTGGACATATCAAGTTCAGCTTGCTCTTCCTTTCATCTCAAGTTTTCTCATCATATTTCAGCTCTATGGAGTGAGGCGAACTTGGTGAGCTATTCATCTCTTTGAGGGAGCTTCTATTGCTCTAGTATTTTGTATTATATTTTAAATGATATGATCTTTAATTTCCTAAATATCTCAGTCAAAATTCCAATAAATCTCATGTATTATTGCCCAATAATGAAGAAACAGTGCCATTTCCCCACTACCTTGTTGTAAACTCTTATCATCTTGATAGATTCGAATGGATGTATAAAATATTGATGATTTATGAATTAATGGACAGTAATTAAATTATATTATGGGTTTCATGTTCAGTAACTGAGAATTTGTGTCCATTGGATCAAATTTCATAGCAATTGGAGCAAACTACACCTCATTTCCCCAAGGGTCCAAAACTAGTTTTTTATATATGATTGAAAGAAGTGATAACAGCCATGGGAGGTCAATTGGTTATGCATATGAGCCTATGATAATTTCTTATACACATACCATGCTTCAATTTAATAATTTGAGTGGGATTCTACACATTTGGGAAGCCATTTCTACCACTTACCCCGGGGGGATTCGAGCCCAAAATTGCCAGTAAAATCATCTATCTTGTTTAGAATTTAGTACAGAATTGCAGAAGTGATTGGAGGGCCATAATATATCCCTGAAAATAATAATTAATTTATTATATCATTCATACACCTCTGAATATTTGGGAGAAATTGGGTTGATTTGGAGACCAAGACACTAAAACTAGTCAAGAGCCAAAATTGTGAAAAATTGGAAAATTGGGCATTTTGGTAAAAATTTAAAAAATGGACATTACAAGTGGTATCAGAGCATGATATTGGCACCTGATGTGGTATGATATTTATGAGTACAATAATTTAGGTACCACCATTATATATTGAAACCCAAAAGTTCTTTTGTTGAAGAGGAAACTATGACTAGGGAAAAGGGAACCTCATATGGTGGTGAGGAGCATATAAAAATAATTGAACCTATAATTGAAGACATGACCAAGAATATTAAGAAAGGATTCAAATTTTTGGCTATCCAAATTTGGAAAAAATACATTTATTTTAAGAAAACCAAGGGGGAAAATGCATCAACTTACTTGAAGGAGCAAAAGGAGGAGACCCATGAACCACCTAGTTCTGAAATAGGTGAAGTAGAAGTAGTACATGAAGAGGATATAAATTCACTCCCAAGTGACTCTGAAAAATATGAAGAGACATCACATGACGATGAAGAAGTTTCTATTGAAAATATTTAAGATAATTTTGAGACACATTCTACCTTGGAAATGAAACAAAGAGAATCTAATGATGGATGCTTGAACTATGAAGGAGTACCTACTGATGGGTTCTCACACCTCTATGTTGGTGACATATAGATAAATTTTTAAAGTGTTGCTGCAATACAAACTTCCATTAAACATGAAAATGAAGACCTTGTATCATTTGAAGAAGAAACAAGATTAACTTCCCCATCACCACTTGAGCTTCATGAAGTTGGTCCAAGCAAGAAGGAAGAAGATGAGGAGGTTCATTTGCAAGAGCCTAATTTTATTGAAGGGTCCTTAAATATGAATTAAAAGAATATCCAAGAGGCCCTTAGCATACTCCATGACACTCAAGCATTGGTATCAAATTCTTGCTGTATATCTACTTCCTTGGAGGAACCATCCTTCCTTGAAGACATGGAAAAGATTCAAAGAGCAATGTGCAACATCAAAGATTGTTAAATGGTGGATTGTTTGGAGGATTCTCATGACATGGTGGATCATGAGAAATGTGGAAATTTGTATGTGATTTATGTGTTTGAATATGAAATTGAAGAGATCCAAACACTTGATGTGGTGGAAGAGGAACTTAAATTGTTTCTTGATGAAGGTTATGCAATTTTTAAAGAAGACCATGATTCCTCTACATTGGAACCAATCTATGACAAAGGTTTCACACTTTTGAAGGAGCTTCATGATACTACCCATATGGATCCTTTCCATGATGAAAATTATTCATTTTTTGATCATTTGGTTGAGTTATTTCATTCTCCTACATCCTACAATTCCATGTTTTGCTACATTAGTCTCAATGAAGTATGGGTGAAAGGGTTCTTTTTTATGGTGCCACATGAGGAGTATGGAACTCCTAGATTTAATTTTTATGATGGCATGGTTGGAGCACACTCTTATTCACATTTGTATAAACATCCTTTGTTACTTTATGATGATGCAAATCTACATGGATGCACCTATTATATGCATTTGCGTCACTTGAAGACTCACGGTTTTTATTGCTCAACACTTGGTTCATTTGATGTTGGAGGAACTTCATCCAACAATGGGCTGAATAGATTTTTTATTGGAGAACATTTTTGTTGCCAGCCACATACTTTGTAATATATTTATGATTCTCTCATTCATGGATGTATGGGTGAGACTTCTTTGAGACATTTGAAATCTCCTTGTTTTTTTTGCTCATTATTTGGTTCAGATTTGAGTGCAGATTCTTCATTCACTTCTTGGATGAAAGAATACATGGCTGAATATTTTGATGCATATCAAATCCTTTTGGAGAAGAATTATAGGACATGGGATCCTCACCTATGTCATTGGATTAGATTTTATTGGTCACTTGAAGCTTGTATGCACTTGGTAAACGATGGTCTACTAGGCTTGGAGGTATAAGCACTTTCATGATTTTTTGATGAGGCACCTCCTTAATGTACATTTTTATTATGTTGTTATGTACTTTGATGATATATATTATGTACTCATGATGTTTGGAAGAAGTCATATAAGAAAATGGGATACTGGAATCCTCTTTCCTAATGGTATGGATTGGAGAGCACTCTTAAATGTTGGAGTTCAATACAAGCAATGGGACCCTGAGATAGTTTTTAGTCCCATTGATTTCAAATTTTTTGGGAAACAAGCAGTATGGGATATGGATTCCCCACTTAATAAAATTATTTTAATCAGAGTATTGCAGCATAAAGAATGGTGGTTCCTCTCTAAAATATTCATGGAATCTCAAAGAATCAAAGTTGGAAAACTCAGTGGCAACTTCAAAGAATCATACAGAAAGCAGGTTCTTCAACACCCATGTTTGAAACTGCTTGAGGAGAAGCAATATTGGGAAGGGATGAAGGAAGATGTGTAGAAGTATGTGAATGAATGTAAGGTATGTCAACAAAAAAAATCAGAACTCACATACCTAGTTGGTTTATTACAACCATTTCCCATTCCAGAGCAAAAATGGGACAGAATATCGATGGATTTCATCACCGATTTTCCCAAATATTTGGGCAAGGATTGCATATATATGGTAGTGGATAGATTGACTAATTTTGCTCATTTATTTTCCGTTAAATCCTCTTTTAGTGCTGCACAAATTGCTGACCTTTTTTTCAAATAAATCTTCAGATTGCATGGGCTCCCCAAGAGCATTGCAAGTGATAGAGATGGTAGATTCATGAATGCTTTTTGGAAAGAAATTTTCAGATTGGTGGGAACCCAGTTGACTCCAAGTACAAGAAACCATCCCCAAACTAAAGGGAAAAATATAGAGGTTGAATAAATGGTTGGAAGGGTACCTCCGAAACTATGTGGGAGAACAACAAAAATCTTGGACAAAATGGCTGCACTTGGGTGAGTTTTGCTACAACACCACCTTTCACATGTCAATAGGGATGTCTCCTTTAAGAGAATTATATGGTTATTATGCACTTACATTTTTGGATATGATATTTGGTGATAGTAGAGCTCCAAAAGATAACTATTGGGTGGAAGAAAGCCAAGAAATTGTAAATCTTTTAAAAGACAATTTGCAGGTTGCCCAAAATCAGCAAAAAAAAGCAGATAAACATAGAGAGGAAAGGACCTTTCAGGTTGATGATTTAGTGTATTTTAGGTTTCATCCATACAAAAAACATCTCTCAAAAGGAATGGAGTAGAAAATCTAAAGCCAAGATACTATGGGCCCTACAAGGTAATCCAAAAGATTGGAGAAGTAGCATATGAGTTGGAACTTCCAGAAGGAAGTAAAATTCATAATGTATTTTATGTTTCTTGTCTCAAGAAATCTATTGGTTAGCAAATTTTCATTTCAGATACACTCCCTCCTTTGTATGATGAACGACAGCTCACACTTATTCCGAAAAAGGGTTTTGAAGACAATGGAGATAAGACTGAGGAGCATAACAATCAAAGAATACTTGGTGCAATGGAAGGATCTACCAAGTGAAGATGCCACATGGGAAGAGGAGAATATTTTTCAGCATCCAAATCTGAAATTTCTTTAGGAAAAGCAATATTGGGTGGGGAGGACTGTAATGTCCCCATTCAAATAATTGCATAGCAGGAAAATTCCATCAATCCTACTAGTTCCCTAGGTTGGGTGGAAACATTGGGAAGTTAATAAGGGAGATAATAAATGGTGTTTAGAAATTAGAAGGAATAAATATCTATTTAATGGAGTTAATGAAATGAATGAAAGTGAAAAATGAAATGGCTATGGAGAATGGAGACTATGGGCCCACTCAAGCTAGAATTCCTATGTTAAATGGCATCCTCCTCTTGCAATATCGAATCTATGGGAAGCCTAATGTTTTTGGATGGATTATAAGGTTAATATACTTGTCCATATGCTTCACAAGTCTAATTTGGGATGAATTGTAACTTACATGGGGAGAGGAAGAGCCAAATGGGATTTTCATGGACACTTGGCTAGATTCCCCTTACATTTATGACATCTATGACACCAATGATGAAGATTCTTGATAGTTATGACACAAGTCAGATATTAAGGCTGACATATGACATATCTGACATGTCAGGCCTGAACAAAGAATCTTAGAGGGCTCTCATAAGAGTTGGAGAAGTCCAAGAGGCTCCTACTTGAATTTGGGAGAAGAGGGAAGGTGAAGAGAGAGGCCACATGGAATAGCATGAGAAGCCAAACCAATTTGACTTGGATTTGGTTTATGGATGGATGTGGAACCTTAGAATACCAATAATTTTTATAAAATTCAGGGATCATCCATGAGAAGTCCCTTTTGATCATTTTTGAAAATTGTTATTGTGAGGAGAGAGAGCTAGTGGATGACTAGTTCATGCCTTAGCCAATTTCGAGGGTGAAAGATTCCCATCCTAGTTGGTGTTTGGAGAGGAAACTCAGGTATTTCAAGGAGATTTAATGGAATCGTAATTTACAGGTGCAAGATACAGCAGCTCATGGAAATATCAAGTTCAGCTTGTTCTTCCTTTCATCTCAAGTTTTCTCACCATATTTCAGCTCTATGAAGTGAGGCACACTTGGTGAACTATTCATCTCTTTGAGGGAGATTATCTTGCTCCATTTCACTCTCTACAACAGAAGTATAATTTATTGTTGTCGCCTCATGTTGCACTCAGGTTATTTGGATGAGACAAACCCTAGAAGACCTACTTGTAAAATATGAACATCCAATAGTGATCAGCTGTGATAATACTAGTGCTATAAATATGTCTACAAAACCTATCATGCATTCTAAGACAAAACATATACCAATCAAGTATCACTATCTAAGAGAACAAGTATCTCAAAAAGCTGTCAAATTAGAATACATTGACACAAAAGAATAGATTGCTGACATTTTCACCAAACCACTACTACGGAAGCCTTTGAGCATCTTATACAAAAAATGGGAGTAATTCTGTTACAAAATTACTAAGAGGAGAAAGCTCAATCTCATGGGGAGAAATGCTGGTAGGGGGAGTTGTCAGACAGAAAGGTTCATTTTTCATTGTTGCCAAAGGGGGAGAATGTTTAGAGGTTGCCATCAATTCCAAAGGAGGATATTTTTGAGTATATAGTTGTCATTGATGTCAAAGGTGTTTATGAATGATAAAGGAATAATCAATGGATATGATGGTAGGACGAACTCAGTGAAATACTAAGGTAGTGATGGCATGGAATGACATAGTTGAGAATGTAGCATGACACATATGAGATGAATGAGATGGACATAGATGATAAGACAGTAGGAATGACTGATATGAAGACTTCCAACACAGTGTTGACAATATGATGTAAACAATGGTTAATGAAACAAAGAACAAAGGTCGAGTGGAAATAGATATGCAGTATGAATGAAAAAACTGCTAGAAACAGTCCCAGATGATTTCCACAAAGAAATCATGTAGATATGCAAAGTCATGGTGAGATCTGAATTCGATCTGAAATCGACGGTCAGGAAGCATCCTGCACGAGATCCAACGGTTGAGGATCAGTTCCGCAAATGTTAGGAAGTAGGATGAAGTTCCACAAAAGATGAAGATCAGACGGCTAAGATTAGTTCTTCCAAAAGAGATCGACGATGCGGAAGGAAAAATGTGGAAATGGAATTGCAGAAATAATGTTTAAAGATTCTATGAACCCACAATTCACATCTCGCAATCTAGAAATCGATGATCAGGAAAACACCCAAAAAAGATCAACGGTGTAGAATTGTTGTTGGGGAAAGAAGCTTGCAGAAAGTCAAGATACGATTTTGGGAAATGTTACATCCCACATCCCGCATCTCGCAATTTGAAGATTGATGCTCATGGAGAAGCCCGATGAAGATCAACAGTGGGGAATCATTGAAACAGAAACCTGGTGTGGAAATATGATTTCAAGAGGAAATCTGTAGAGTAGATCAATATTCTGGAGAGATTCAGACATAAGATCAATGGTCTCGATTGTATCTGGAGAAGAACATTATGGAAGCACCAAAAAATGATAAACAGGGCTGCAGAAATGAATTCTGAGTTGTGAGAAGAACGAAACAATGCATTTGCTGAAACTTAACGATGAAATGATATGACGATTGAATAGGTAGATGATGAAGAGGTATGTCTGTAAGTAAACAATCACAATCCAAAATGAGAGAACGCAACTATGGAGGATGCGTTGGTAGGTAATAGGTAAAAGGTATTTATTGAATGAGTGTGTAAAGAATAAAGGGTCTCTGTTAGTAAGACTGATAGATTCCAAAGTGAATAGTTCTTCAACTATTCTAAAATACTGAGAACATCAGTCTAGGGTGGCATGGTGGTTCTAGGGCATGCCACGGGTCTGCAGGGGGTCGAAGCCTCCTTCCAGTCGTAGCTGGAGAACAGGTTTTCGTAGCATCCTTGTTTGTTGAAGCAGGGAAAAAACCATAGGGGTGTTGTAGCATCCTAGTTTGTAGTTGTAGAAAAATTTCTAGGCTATGTCTACATCCTTTCTGTTGTAGCAGAAACAATTTTGTAAATTCATCTTATTAATGAGTTTGTGTTGGTGGTTTTCTCTTTGAGGTTTCCACGATAAAATCTGTGTCTTGATTGTTGATTCTTGTGTATTTTTTTTTTTTAAAAGGACAATACTAATTCACCCCCCCCCCCCCCCCCCCCCCTCTCAGTATAGTGGGATAAACCAACACATTCTCTATATACTGGGACCAAGGTTTCTTCACTAAAAATTTCATCATTTTCAAGAAAAAATTCAAGCACATTCAAAACCTCATGGATGAATTTCACATTAACCTGACAAAGAATTTTAGTATCACTTTTGTTCATAATTAATCTCTTTGTGGGAGAATAATTTTTAAGACGTCACTCTACAAATTTAGGGTAATATAGGGTTTGGTTGGCACATAAATAATACATGAAATAATTCCACACATTCAAAACATCTCTTCCTTGTGACTTAAAACTCCATAATTGTTCTTTGGACTGAGAAATACTTCACACGAAGAGAATTGAGTTGAATACATTTTCTTCTCTATCAACTATAACTTCTTCTTTGTTATACATGAGCTTGGAGAGGGAAACTGGACTTGAAGCTTCTTCCATAGCATAAAACTAGTAGGAAATAACATGTTTGAAATACCTGGGAGTTGGCGGAAAGCCCATGGTTGACCTTCATACAACAACCTGAACCAAAAACCCATGCATTTTTTACGTCTCACTTTTTCCTCAATGTCACGACAAACAAACATTTTTACAATTACCGATGATATTTTATATTATGCAAGGAGACTAGTTTCGAAAGCCGGAGAAAGTGGTTTTCCCTTTAAAAATTTTCCTAACGAATATCATCACATTACACCACCTAGAGGGTGGTTTATAATCCACTACCACTTGTCTCCTTTATCTCCCATGCTACTACGTGCTCCAGATCACCTACCAACCATTGATATTATCCCGACCAAATATTTCTTGTCAGATCATGTTGTCCCGCATCTTGAAATTATATTTGGGTCCCGTAATCATGTGCGTACACCGTATGCTTCATTCACCAATTCTTTTTCACTTTCTCCCTTGGTTCTATGAAAAAATTAGGTCAGCTCCAGGTGCTAAGAGAAATTTCTTTTATCCTTTAATCATACACACCTCAATATTTTGAACCTTTAAGAAACCCTCCTTTTTTCTTACTTTTGACACCTTTTCCATATACAAAGTATAATTTTGAGTAACAGTGTGAACATCGACTCCAATGTGGATTCTATCCTCTATTTGATGATAGGAGATAACATGTTAGAACTACTTGGGAGGTGGTATAAATCCTGTGGTTTACCTTTGGACATCAACCTAAACCGCCCACCCATTGTGAACGTCTCACTTTTTGATCCATGTTGCGACAAATAAAACTTTTTACAATTACAAATGATATTTTATATGATACAAGGGGACCAGTTTTGGAAGCCCTAGAAAGTGGTTTTCCATTTACCATTTTTCCTAGAGGATCTCACCACATTATGCCATCTAAAGGGTTGTTTATAATGAGCTAGCGCTTGTCTCCTTAATTGCTCGCGCTACTTCGTGCTCTAGATCACCTTCCAACCGTTGATCTTATCTCAACCAAATATTTGTCATCTAATCATGTCGTCTCACCTCTCGACATCATATTTTGGTCCCATTATCACGTGCATACACCATATGCTTCATGCACTAGAACTTTTCACTTCTACCCTTGGTTCTATGACGAAATTGGGTTAGCTCCATGCGCTTAGAGAAATTTATTTTATCCTTTAATCATACACACCTCAATATTTTGAGCCTTTAAGAAATAAACCCTTCTATTTTCTTATTTTGACACATTTTCCATATACAAAGTATAATTTTGCGAAACAATGTCAACACCCCCCAAAGGTGTTCTATGTAGAACATTCCATCATTCTAATGCACGAGCTGCTCATAAAGAAAATGTTGTTGAGGAAATAACTCAAGCACAGTGTTCCATATCCACCATGGAGGTATTCCAATATTGTCCTGCGCAAAGAAATGAATTTTTTTCTTCAACTAGAGATGTTGATCCATCCAATGCGATTTCGATCACATTAACATGTACGATCCCTTCTGAAGTTGCTTTTACATCTCATGGAAAGAACATTTTTTGAACCATAGTTGATGAACAAGCCTCACTTGTGTCATCTCATTTAAATGTTGGAAATCATTAGGATCACCAAGATTAGTTCAATCCCATACTGTGCAAAAATAATTTGGTTTACATTCGTTCACTCCTCATGGACTCATTGTATTTTTCCCTATTGAATTGGGTGGCTAAATAGTCACAGTGGATGTTTAGGTAGTAGGTGCACCTATAGATTAAAATTTTATATTATGACTTATTTGTATGCATGCAATTATGGCTCTAGTGTCTTCATAGTCACGAGTGATATCGGTTCCCTCATTGGAGGAAGACTTTCATGATCGACCAATTATATTACTAAGTGCTTGAAATTGTTGTCCAATCAAATATTCCATTCATTAGGGATGCTCTAAAGGAGGTTCAAGACATTAGGGTAGGATCATTCAAAATTTATTCCCTCATGGGAAACTTTATAATCCCGCAACCGTTATCGATTGTAGAAGTGTCATAAAAAAATATTCAAATGGATTCGGTAGATTTGGATCAAAATATTCCCTTGATGGAGGAATATGATCCAGTTACTTGGCCTATTTTGGATGTCAAATATCCCATATCACTTGATTTCTCAAATGGAATTTTATCATCAAATGAAACTATCCTTGAAGTCATAGACATTTGGTTGCACCCACCTAAGGAAATATTTTGTGGGGCCACTGGGAGAATTCTTGGTTTAAATATAGCCAAGCATAGGAGCATCATTTGTATGTTCCTTGATATTATCAAGTATATTTGAAATATTGCATATAGGTTTAGTTTATCCCTCTGTGAATATGCATTTGAACCTTTTGCAACCCAAAATTTCCATAGATTCAAACCTATTGGAAATTGGTGGGTCAACCCATCAAATATGTATTTTCCACCATTTTGATAGAAGATCCTACTGAACATGGGGCACTATAGTCAGCACCCTATTGCCATTTGGAACCCATGTTGAGTTATTCTCATAGGCCTTAGATCCCAATTAGTCCCATCATGACCTGGCGTTTGAGACCACATACTTCTCTTCCATACAGTTCTGACCATTTCCTAATGGGATCCCTATTTCGTGTTAGTTTACATAAGCATGTGTTAAAATATCCACATGAGCATTCGTGCTTAATTATTCGGTTCTTATTTCTTATTTTGTGTATCTTCCTTTACAATCACTTTTTGCTTAAGAGTCCTATAAACCATTGCTTATGTTCAGTTGACATATACATGTGAGAAGTATTTGATTCAGATAGTTGAAGATAGACCATGATTCATGGTGATTTATGATTTTTGCGTTGTCACATGAATTGGAATGAAGTAAACCACATTGCCCCTTTCCTACTTGGTCATTACACCATATTGGATAACCGTATTTACTTGGTTCTATTTTTCTGTTCTTTGAAACATAATCTTGCTTCAGATAGCCAACCCATGGAGGGAACATCCATAAGAGTGTGCACAACTACCTCATCTCTTGTTTGCAATATGTATATTTTCCTTGGCCTGACTTGTGCTCTTGAAAAATAGATTATTCCCATGCACCACTCATTCCCTCCCATATACTATAGCATTCTTTATTCTTCTTTTGAGCTAATAAATTAAAAAAGTACTAAAAATTTAAAAAGCACAAAAATACAAAAAAAGGGGGAGACTTGAATCGTGTCATATTGAAACTTTGAAATAGAGGCAATAGAAATTCCTAGTCACCCTTGAACACGACACATAATTTTATATCCACTGTCAGTACACTACTTACATTTGCATAAAGAAACTATACCAATAATTCGAGCAGATCTCCATTGATGGGTTATCCTTCCCATCATGTATGGATCCTTTCGTTAATGCATATGGAATTGTCATATTTCATTATGGTTAGTTACTTGAGTCTTATGTTGCCAAGTGTCTATTCTTCATTGTGTTATGTGTTCAAGAGAAGTCAAACAAGTGTCAGCCATACCTCAAATATTCTTGACCAATCATGTCGACATTCCTTGTGTCAATATACATTATTGGATCTCATAGCTCTACCAAGTTATATTATCCTATTGATCTCGGTTTCGTGGCATTTTATGTGGGGTGCATTAATTCCCTCCTTCTTATGGATATATTCTTATCGACATCAAATCATAATTTAGTAAATGGATCTAGGAACCCCAATGAGTAACTTGGATCTTATAGCCATCACTTGTATGTTTCCTCGCAAATGACAGTGGGGATACATCATTAACCCCTAATTTTTTTATTCTACAAGTGTTCAACTTCAAAGCATCTATTTTCACTTGTTAGTTGGTGCTCAAGTACCTTGGATTCCATCATCATTATCGGTGGGTCTCCTCACATATGTTAACAATATTCATCAATGAGTGGTAAATAGATGGTGTTTTATTATGCTCGACATCATTTCATATATTCGCATGATATAAACTCACACTATAATTGGTTTTTATTGAATACCTTGGGAAATACATTTGTATCACTCATTTATGCACTGCCTAAGTTACGTAATATTAAAATGCTATGTCAAAGTACCATGAAGACCGGGATATTTTAAACTCGTCATAAGTGCATATATGCATTTTTGAAGAATTTACTTTTGACATGGATCCACTATGTATTGTTCATGGCCATCCTTTTTTACTGCTAGGCATGGGTATACCCGACTCAGGAATATATTGTATATTTGGGATATTTCCTTTTTTTACTTTCAAGTGTTTCTCCAACTCCTACGCTTATGAACTAAATCCTCTACTATCCTTCCTTCATCATTAAAGAGTATCAGTACAAATAGTATCAATGTGAAGGGTATTAGAATGAAATCAATGTATTTCATCCCCTAGCATTGTTTTGGGCCACACACATTAGGGGGCATATGTTAACAATTAAATTAACACCCTTGAGAATGATTGTTTGAAAACATATCTTTATTTTAGCCCACAACATGAAGACTAGAATTTGGAACAAATTGAGAGCTTTAATATCTCATCAGACCATTGATTACACAAAGGAAGAAGTATGTGAAGACAAAGGTTTTTCTAAAGAAGTCAATATCAAGACTACTTAAGGGCCAAAACCCATTTTCCACAAATCCTAGAGTGGAAATAATACATGTCATATGTATTAATTGTCCTAAAATCCTAGAAATTCAAGTGGAATTCCTAAAAACCTTAGTGATTTTTGTATGAAAATAATCAAAATTCATGAGAAAGTTTAATCCCACATTCATGGTTGGTAATTGGGTGCACAAATCCTAACATTATAAAAGAAAGGAATATGAGGTGAAGTAAAGGACATAAAAATGAAAGCAAAGGCATGCTAAAGGATTTGAAGGCTAGAAGAAATGGCTTTTCCACTACAAAGGATTTTGGGAATCAAGGGAATGGATGGTAGAGGAGTGAATCTAAGAAAAGGAGAAGGAATGTGCCTTAAAGTATTGTATGTATTTATTCATTTTAATCTAATATGAATCAATTTAGTTTCCCCACAATTCTTATTCAATGGTTTCCCTCTAAGTTTTATTTTAGTTTTGAATTAGTAGGCAACTAGAAATAGCTTGAATTTCTTAAAGATTGTTTCGTATGATAGTAAGAAGGATGTTTTGGTGTCACGTCCCCATCCCTCTGACCGGCGAAGAGGACGCGACGAAACACCAAGCATATGGGAAAACAGCCCCATGAACATAAACAAAGATAAATGTTGTTATTAAAAGCTTAAACATCATGCATAACAGGATTCATAAAACATCATACAAGATGCATAATTCCTCAATCATTCAGCGGAAGCAAACATATACATAAACCAGCATTTAGCATGTTCATAATAATTCATTAGACATCAATATAATTGCAGAGATGAAATAGTCAGCATTACTTATCTTTCAATGAAGAACTCGCCCCTCAACCAGCTACGTCGCTGCAACGTTCCACCCAACCATAGGCCAGCGTGCTCATCAATCTCTCAGCAACGCTGCCACCCCCGAGTTGGGCATGATTCTTCCAGGATAAGGGTCATTGCAGGCTTACACATAGCCAAGGGACACAATCAGTCAAACCAACACCGCTGGGTTTACCAGGCCTTCAACAGTCGGCCAAGCCAGCACAGTCCGAAGACCAACCACTGCATACCCGCAGCAAAACAAGAGGTTCACCGCTCTGTGATGAAGGCAAGACAACTGGGGACAGTCCCAAACAAACGATGAGCGCAGCTCAAGCCCACAAGGCAACACAGAGTTGTTCTTGGCCCTAGCGTGGCCAAAACAACTCAGCTGCAACCCAAACCAGGGTACTTCAGCAGCCACAAACACACAATGAATGATAGCAGCAATCCACAGTCCCAAAATAGGGAAAACTCAGCCAACAGATTGGAAATCCACAGTGGCCCAAACGAAATTGAACACCATAGCCAACGAAACGTGGGAAGAAACACCCATGCACAGTCTGAAATGGAAACAGAGATCGAACTATCAATAGCATCCAATAGTCGTGGAAGAGAAACAACAACCCAAATCACGGGTTACACAAACAGCAAGCCCGAATCACAGGTTAAACCAACAGCAAGACAGAAATCATGGATTAAAGCCACGGTCATTCACATACCAGCAGAAATCAAGCCCCCTTGAGGCCATTTCACCTGTTCGATGCATGCACAACCAAGAAGAGCCGCGACTGGTGCGTGAGGAAGATGAACTAACCTCCGCCTGCGCGTCCCTTTGTGAGCGTGAACAGCTCCCTTATGTGTGTAGATGAACAGACTTCGGCTCTACATGAGGAAGAACCGACCATGGAGAGAATGAACAGACCACCATTGTGAAGGTTGGAAAACGTGGGAGAGAAGAGTGAATGCAGTCGTGGGTGGAGTGGGCGCATGAGTAAGGGGACTGACAGTCCTGCCACAACCACCACCACTCAGCAATAACTACCTCAACCATCCACAACAAGACAATAAAGAGGTTGGATGAGACAAGGAAGATGTCAAAACACAACAAGGTGGTAGCACATGGGTTTTTTCCCCCCATAGACCAAGGTTTGACATCCCCCACCCCTTATCCTTTGGAACCATGCCCTTTTCATTTCAACATTGCACTGCCGTAGTTGGTTGTGGGTTTATTTTATTTGATGTGCGTACTTACATGATGCCAACCATAATGTGCCGGATAGCATGATATACCATCGGCAACTATCCCTATTGCTGAAACATACACGACCAAATCGATGGTGGGGCTTTTGCCTTTAGCTCCTCACCATGGTTATATTTGAAGGTGTGAAGGAGATTAAAAGGGTTTCAAGATCATTTATCAAGAAACTCCATCAAACTTCAACGCTACACGATGTATTCTCCTATCTTCCTCCCCATTTCAAACTCCATGAAAGAACGCTTAGGATATTAGATTGATGATGATAATTTATTTCTTTGTATCTATGTTAATTGGGCTTCACCCACCTCATAGAAATAGGATAGTAAGACATAGATTCAGCTATAGAAACTCCACTAACACACTGGAGCTCCAAGATTGATGCATTAGGGAACATCAAGTGGCCAACGGTCCCTAGAAGACATCTCTATACACTAATGAAAGTGATAATGACATCCGAAGCTAGGAAACTAACATTTAGACTATGGTGGACACGGGAGGATTACAATAATCCCAACACACCTTCTTAATCCAAACTTGGAAAACATATTCCTTAGAAATTAAGAACAAAGGTCACACATACAATCTAGTGAAAAAGTAATTGCTCAATAAACCGAGGAAATGGAGAAAACCTCATGGGAAACCCCCCCCCCCCAAAAAAAAAAAAAAAAATGAACAGTAGACTAGGAACTAAACACTAAATCAAACCTTCACACCAAGAAGAGAACTAAGATAAACAAACCTCTTCTCAGTGAAATATTTAGTAAAAATGTTTGAAAGTTGCTTCTTTGTAGGCCAGTAATGTAGAATGATAGTCTTACTATGCACTACTTCCTAGATATAGTGCATATGGAATTCTATGTGTTTGGTCCATTTCTTATGTACTAGATGAATTGAAATTTTAATTTCACTTTGATTATCACAAAAAATGTATACTGAAGGAAAAGTGTGAATGCAAAACTTTGTTAAAATCTTATGTAGTCAAACTGCCTGAATAACTACATTCACATCCCCTCGATACTCTGCTTCAACCGAAGAGAGAGAAAGAGTTGATTGCTTCTTTCTTGACCAAATTTTTTTTCCTGATTCCAACATGAACACAAACCCAAAATTAGATTTTATATCGGTACTACCTCCAACCCAGTCCGAGTCAGTAAAACCAACCAGATCTAGTTGAGCACCATTAGAATAGTGAATCCCAAACTCTCTAGTACACTACACATAGTGCAAGTTGCGCTTTGTTTCCCTCCAATGAATCTCATGTGGCTCATGCATGAATATAGCAATATCACTAACAACATATGACAAGTTTGGTCTTGAATGAGTAAGGTACAATATGGTACCAATTAGTTGTCTACAGAGAGTGTTATCAACCAAGGTGTTGAACTGCCTTCTTCAAATGTGATGCCAGAAAAGAAGGGGAAGGATGTTGATTTGAAATAGGTCATATGTAACCCCTTGAGAAAATCACCACGTATATGGACTGATAAATCATGATCCTCAAATATTTTTTATTCACTTCAAGGCCAATAAAATACCTCAACAACTCTAGATATTTCATGGAGAAATCCTTTCTCAAGGCTAACTTAATGTCCCTCAATACAGCAGTTGAATTTTTGTCGTAATTGTAACTTCAGAAGATATTCTGATGTATATTAATATTGCATATTGTTGTACCCCCATCATGGATGTGTGTTCCTCCTTTGGTGATGTCACCATTGTGTATGTGTAACAAAATCCAAATTTAATTATTAAGCTAGGTTAATTAATGTAAATAAACTAAGAGGTGACTTGAAAAGTCACCTCTCTTCCCCATTCATGGTATAAATTACCGGGGCCCCTATTATGTAATACATATTCTACATTTTATAAAATATACAATTCTACATTACGTTCTTCTTTGCAACTTCTTTCCTCTTTCATTGGTATCAGAGCCTCTCAGCTCTCGGCACCCAACCACTTTTCCTCCGCTCTAATTTTCATTTCCCCCTCACTCCATTGCTGCTCCTTCTCCCATTGCTTCCCTACCACCTTCACCCCCTTCACCATTGCTTCTCCTTCTCCCCCTTCCTCCAGCCTCACGTCGCTGCTCCATTCCCCTCCCCTTCCTTCTCCCTACTCAATTCGGCCACCACCCTCTCTACCTGGCCTGCTCCATGCACCAGCTCCATTATCCACCTTCTGCCTCTCCATCCGCCTACGCCCTCCATCACCTCTGTTCCCTCCAAACTCTGTGCACTTGCCCCATCTGCCACCTCTGCTCACCATCCTGCCTCCATCACCTCCGCGCCTTCCCTCCATCCGTCGCCGCCATCACCTCCATCACCCTCCATGCTGCTCTCCCTCCATGCTTCCCCCATCACCCTCCACACCACTCTCCCTCTCACTGCCTCCATCACCCTCCATACCACCTGCTCCACCCCCACCTCCGCTCCACCCTTCCCCGGCCATCACCGTTGCTCTCCTTCCGCCGCTCATCCACGTTAATTTTTTTAAATAAATTTTGTAATATTAATAATATTTATTAATATTATTATTTAATTTTAAAAAAAACTACATTATAATCATAATTATTATTATAATTATAAAAAGAGAGAGAATCGTGGCGATCTGGCATCGTACACTGAATAAAAATAAATCGACGCTTAGCACCGAGAAAATTCCAGCAATCACCAAATCAATGGACACTCAGTTCAATCAAATCAATGAGAAAATTAACAAGAATCATGAGGAACAAAAGATAAAACAAACCAGTGACAATTTGACATCAAAGTGGACACAATTTACGTCATGAATTGAGAATAGCTTCCTCTCTCTATAGGAAGACCAAAAGAAAAATCAAGCAGTTTTAACCACCATCTTGGACAAATTACAAATATCGAATGACCTACAACCAAACTCTCCCAGAACTCCGAAGCATCCAGATCCTCTATTCAACATGTTGTCCTCTAATGCATATACATAAGGATGCCAAATACGAGTGAAAGTCGAGTTACCCAAATACGATGGGGATGAACGACAATGCATAGGATGGATTAACAAAGTCAAGGAATACCTAGACATCAAAAACATCCATTATGACGGCGAGAAAACTAAATACACCTCCATGCATCTAGAAGGCAGCGCTTACAACTGGTACTTATGGTGGAAGAATACTGCAAGAATATGTTCTTACAACTGGGTTAGCTTCAGGAATGACCTCATCAAAAGATTCCAAGGCATTGAAGAAAAAGACTTCTTTGCCAAGATCACAAGGTTACAACAAAAAAACAGTGTCGATGAGTACACCTGTGACTAGGAAGCGCTATCAACTCGAGTCCCAGATTTAACTGATGACCAATGACTACATACCTACATACATGGTCTAAAACAACACATCCGTGATGAACTAGAGTTACACAACATCTCTACCATGGAGGAAGCACAGCGTAAAGCCAGGATTATTGAAAGCAAATCTATTCATATAAGTGTTGACCAAGACAACCCCAAAAAGAACCCCCTCCAATCAGGATACACAAGAAATCCAAGGTATACACCACCTCAACTTAGGGAAGGAACAAAGCCCAGTTTAGAGGCCCAGAGAATAAAAGAAGGAAAATGTAAGTTCTGTGGAGACAAATGGCATCCTAAGCATAGATTCTTACATAAGAAATTATATGCTTGTGAAGCAGATCTAGAAGTCAATGAACCAATGGACAACGATGCGAATAGCCAACAAAACTACCACCCAGGAATTGAGGACGACTCCCCACAAATCTCATTAGCCGCTATTACCGGAATCGCCCAACCGCAAACATTGAAGATTAAAGAACATATAAAGAATAATAACATCACAGTTCTCATCGACTCTGGCAACACCCATAACTTCGTTAATGTCAACCTTGCTAATGTATTTAACCTATTTATTTGTCCAGTAGCTAACATGAAGGTTATGGTAGCAGATGGCAAGAAGATTGACAATGTGGGAAAATGTCACAAGGTTAAGTTACAAATGCAAGAGTATAACTTAGAGTCATATTTCCTTGTGCTACCAATGGGAGGAATTGATGTAGTATTAGGAATACAATGGTTACAAACCTTGGGTACATACTCTGCAAATCACCAAGATCATTTTATTGAATTCCATGAGTTCGGGAAAACATACAAATTATACGGGTACCAACCACATCCAACACAATTGCTTACATCACATCAGATGGAAAAGCTACATTGGAAAGATACACCAATGTACATACCTCAATGTCAAGAAATGGAGATTCTAACAAGTGAAGGAGATATAGAAAAACAACCAGAGACACAAGAGCTAATTCAAAAACTTAACAAGATGTTTCAAGAATTACCTATGGCACTCCCAACAACAAAAAAACTGAACCCATAATCGAAATAGAATGAGGGACAAAACCTACCAGTAACAGTGCATACAGATATCCACATCAGAGACATTGTGACAGTTCACACAGTCATTTTCGTCAAATAAGCTTTGAGGACAAAGATTCCTTAAGGGGAAGGTAAAGTAACAAAAGCCAAATTTAATTATTAAGCTAAGTTAATTAATGTAAATAAACTAAGAGGTGACTTGAAAATTCACCTCTCTTCCCCATTCACGGTATAAATTACCGGGGCCCCTATTATGTAATACATTTTCTACACTTTATAAAATATACAATTCTACATTACGTTCTTCTTTGCAACTTCTTTCCTCTTTCAGTATGGTCACTGAGGAAAACCCTCCATTGTAAGTTGGGGAAATAGTCCCTAGGTTAAATAAAGTAAAATGTATTTATGTGTATTCTTAGGTAGGTCGGCCCCACAAGTAACATGGTCGACCTAGTGTTTGAGTTAACAACTCAATGAAAGAATATAAATATTGAGGCGCCCTCCTCATTTATTACACACTTCACTTACTATCTCATGTGCGCACATAGGAGAGAGAGTAAGAGGAGGGACAGAGAGTTGTTATGGACAGATTGTTCTTGGGTTATTATCTTGTCATCTTATCTTTGTGACAGAATTATTCTAAAGATGTTTGCGGGGTTTTCTCCTTTATGGTTTCCCCAATGAAAATATATGTGTCTTGTGTATCTTTGATGTATTTATGTTCTTGTTATTATTTCAGGTAAAGATCATAAGTAAAAAAAAATAGAAAAAATAACATGGTATCATAGCCACCCTGAAATAAGGCACTGTGCAGCTGAAGTACAACTACAATGGCAGCTACTGGAAATTAGGGTTGCATGCTTGAAAACCCTAGAAGAGTAAATCTAGTCATATTGGAACTGTCGCTACAAATCATTATTGAAGAAGGCTTAGGAGATGAAACATTTACATGATGAAGATGAAATCTTGTTGTACCTTGTGTAAAATTTTCAGCCTCATATTCGTTATACTTCAGGAGATATGATTCCTCCAAATTAGGGTTCCATCCTCCTCCAAAATACAGTCATAGACAGGTGACCTAGGGAGAATTTCTATCTCTGCATAGGAAGGTACAAATTAAATTTAACAAGATGTTTCATATAGGACATGGACTATAGTTTCTGCGGTCCACTTTTCAGACCCGAATGTGAAACAATGACACGTGGAAGTCTGTACAAGTTCACTATGATGAACAATCCTCAAACTAGTCACCTTGGGAAATGCATCATAAGTCCCACTTGGAGAATCTAATTCTTCTCTAACCTATGGATTTGGAAAAAATACAAATCAGGATATCTCATTGTGAAGTTTCATACTGTAAGGAGCTGAAACTTTGGAGATACAGTAGAAGCAATATCAGACAATTATGTAGAATAAATTGGGAAACTAGGGATTTTTGCTTCGAGAACTTCCCACCACTCTTTTCAGAAAAGGAGTACATTGGAAATCTCTCCTTGAAGTGGCGCATCTTTCTGTCCAATCAGAAGTTTGAAATTCTATGTTTGGAAAATTAGGTTTTTTCTGACAAACCCTATATCAGCCAACTTTAGAATGAGGTCGAACACCTCAAATTGGTAAGATATAAATATTTTATATTTCCATTTGAGGTTCTCATTTCTGTTAAATTTTCATATGCTTAGCTAAGACATCAGTAGTTCATTTCATTTTCATAACAAAATCATATAAACATGATCACTGAAAGATAGACAAGCACAACCATACAAAAGGAACACAAAGATTTATCCTGGGAAAACCCTAAAGGGAAAAATCCAGCAAAAGCTTCCTCAATATAGATGCCCCAAAAAGATAAAAGATAAAAGTTAAAACCAGCAAGAATATCAAAGCCTGATTCTCCTCAGCCATGCTACGAGAAACACTGGAATGTTTCCTGCTAAACCATGAACTCATAGCAGACCCCAAACAAAAGCATCTACCTAATGTGCTTTTCCTGTCTGAGATACTTTCGGCCCAATCTGCATCTATGTAGCCATACAATCTATACTCATGGCTACCATCATAATATAAACCAAAGTCTATAGTCCCTTTCAAATATCTCATCACATGCTTTGCAGTTACTAGGTGAACCCGTCTTGGTTGAACAAGATATTGAATTAAGGTGTTCACAGCAAAACAATTGTCTGGTCTGGTATTTGTTAAGTACATCAATGATCCAATGATCTGTCTGTAATGAGTCATATCCACTAACTCTGATGATTCATCAGCTAAAAACTTCAGGTTGGAGTCCATGGGTGTGGCCATGACTTTGCATTCCAACATATTGAATCTCTTCAATATCTCTACCGCATAATTTCCCTGGTTGAGAAAGATTTCTTCTGAACTTTTCCACACTTCCAGACCTAGGAAATAATGCATTAACCCAAGGTCTTTCATCTCAAATTATTCTGCTAGTTTCTTCTTTCTTTCCATGATCTATTTCTCATTTCTTGTCAAGGATAAGTCATCCACCTATAATAACAGGATGACAATTTCATCTTCTACAACCTTGAGATAAAGGTTAGGATCATCTTTATTCTTGGTAAATCCCATGCTCGACAAGAAACTATCTATTCTTTCATACCAAGCTCTGGGAGCTTGCTTCAAGCCATAGAGGGCCTTCTTCAACTTGCATACGTGATTCCATCTGGCTTCAACTTCAAATCCTTGTGACTATTCAATGTAAAACTCTTTCTCAATCATACCATTAAGGAAGGCTTGTCTTTACTTCACCATGGAAGAAACTACCATGATAGTTTTGAAGGAAGTGTACCTTACTTCCTGGAGTAAGTGTCTCTTCAGGATTAATTCCCTTTTTCTGAAAGAAACCTCTGGCCACAAATCTTGCTTTATACTTCTCGATACTTTCATCAGCTGCATGCTCTATTTTGTATATCCATTTGGAGGATACAATACTCTTTCCTTTTGGTTTGGGAACTATATCCCATACATCATTCTAGTATTCTTTCATCATAACATCTTCCATGAGTTCGTCTTGTCAGATCATCAACATATCCTAGTCTTCTGCATTCAACTTTGAAGGTTGGAACCCACTTTACTCTTGGTAAAGTCTCGATCCATCAAGAAGCTGTCCATCATGTCGTACCATGTCAAACTCAAATATCTTCTGTAGTCACTCCCTCTGAAGTGGAGTATTATCTTCCTTCTTCATTCTGTACAGATGGTTCTATGCTTGATATATACTGGTCAATAGAGTATGTCATGTCATAGTCTATTCTTTCTGAGGCAAATCACAAACCTTTCTTTGTACACTTGTTCTTGTAGATCCATATGGAGGATACTATGTACTTCCCTTTATGTCTCGAAATCATATCGTATACATCATTCCCCATGATCAACTTGTTATTCTTTGATCATAGTTTATTTTATAGCATTCTTTTCTTCATCTTGAGTTATCTCTCATACCCATGGTGGTCTTCATCCTTTGAGATGGATCTACCGCTCTCTGAAGCTCTTTCTTCCGTCATGGTGTCTCTGACCCTGGGAGCTTCAAATTCATGTTTATTGAATTGTCATCACTTGTTCTTCGGAACAAGTCTCATCCTTGTTTTCTTGTAGGAGGTTGTATAGGACCTTCCTACAATTCAAATGCACCAGTTGCATGGTTAGAATTATTTCATAAAACATATGCATAACGAAAAATTATTATGCATCATGAAACTATTTAGCCAATACAACATTCATCAATATTTCACAGAAACTTTCTAGATGCCTTCTATCTCTACCATGACATCATTCAGATTGTGCACTAATCCAATATGTCAACAAAGAGGTTTGATAAGTAGCACTGGAGAGTTGTATAGCGCCATGAGCTACTTACCCATCACATGCATATTAGTAGTATTAATGTAAACAATCTATCATGCATAACACATCAAATGAATACAATCAAATGCATAACAAAACAATATCATGAAATGGAAATTGAATACTTATCTTTTATTTGTTTCGTGGGTAGACTCCATCTTGATCATTCTACTTTATCATCTTCTTCATTCATGAAATCATCATTTCTTATCCAAATGATAATATGAATAAGAGGTTCTTCAAGAATTGAGTTTTTCATATTCCTCATCGCTTGAGGGATCTTCTTTGAATGGTGAGAGCTTGATCTTCAATTGCTCCCATATTCTTATTCTCTTCTTATTAGTCGAGCTGAAAGTAATCACTTACTTCTGGCATACATTCTTTACATGAATGAATCCCATGATCCTGGGAGACCATTCAAGGTGGCTATCACCACTTCTGCATACTTCTTCTTCTACCGCTTCAAGTTGTTCTGCATTCTGGATCTTCACATTCTTCAACTGTTTTCTCAAAGCCATCTTCTGATTTAAGTTCTTATCTTCAAATAGCTTGATCAAGGAATAAAACATCTTTGGTGTCTTTAGGGAGGACACTTGTGGTATAAGTTGATCCGTGATTGAATCAACAAAGATCTTCTTGGCCTTGATCAAGTTCTTCTTATGTAAGTCTTTGAGGCTCATCTCCCTCTAGAACTGGAACCTCTCTACTCATGTAGGTGTCCAATTCATTTTCTTCAGAGAGATCAAATACTTCCATGCTTGGAAGTATTCAACTTCACCAATATTATCATCAAGCTGATGTGATAGATTATTTTGAAATGAGAACCTCAAATGCAAATAACAAAAGATTAGATCTTACCAATTTGAGGTGTCCGTCCTGCTTCCGGAGCTGGTTGATCTAGGGTTTGTCAGAGAAACCCTAATTTTCAAAACTTGGAATCTTTCAGATCTGATTGGATACTAATATATATCTATTCAAATGGATCTGTCCAATGTACTCCTTTTCTGAAAACAGTGGAGGGAAGCTCCCGGAACAGGAAGCCCTAGTTTTCCAATTTCTTCTGCAGAAATGCCTGTTACTATTTCTGTGATATCTCCGAAATTACTGCCCCTCTGTGTCTGAAATTTTTCAATGAGGTAAAATCACATGTCCCTAATCCAAAAACACAAGTTTCATCAGAATTGGTTTCACCAATTTTAATTTATGATCATTTTACCAAGGTGACCTTTTACAGGACTGTTTAGAACAGTGCAGTTGTACGACATGCCACGTGTCATAGGTTCATCTTCAGGTTCTAAAATTTGGATGAAGTAAATTATAGGCTGTTATATTTCTGGAACATCTTCAAGAATTACATTTGGACCTCTGTATCCCATGCTACAGCAATTCTCCCTAGGTGTCCTGTTTAGGGATGAATTATGGAAGAGGCTGGAACCCTAACTTGGAGGGATCATATCTCCCATAATATAGTGAATCTGAGGCTGAATTTCGGACACAGTGTAAATGAGGATTTGATATTTGGCCTCTAAATTTTTTAACTCCTGATCCTTTTCCAATATCAGGATATAGCGAATGTACCAAAACTTAGCAGGTTTAGTATTTAGGGTTTTTCTAGATCGGGGTCAAACTAGGGTTTGACTTTTCCAGAGTTTCACCCACCCAAATTTATTGATCCAGTTCTCTAAAATTATATTTTTATGAGGAGAAACATCCTATGCTGGGCTCACTCAAGAATTCTTCTTTTGTAGAAATCCCTAATTTTCCACACGGAAAATTGAAAATGCTCGGAATCGAATTCCGCTTCAACAGAAAGATGCGCCCTTCAATGGAGAGTCAGCCTAGCCTTCTTTTGCTGATTGATTGTGGAGAGAGAACCAAAAAGTAAGAATCCCTAGATTCTTTAGCTACACAATGTCTTCTTTTCAGGGTGGCTCTGATACCATTTTAAATTTTCATATGCTTAGCTAAGACATTAGTACTTCATTTCATTTTCATAACAAAAGCATATAAATAGTATCACTTAAAGATAGACAAGCACAACCATACAAAAGGAACACAAAGATTTATCCTGGGAAAACCATAAAGGGAAAAACCCAGAAAAATCTTCCTCAATATAGATGCCCCAAAAAGATAAAAGATAAAAGATAAAACCAGCAAGGAGATCAAAGCTTGATCCTCTTCCTTCTCCAGCTACTTCTCTTCTCCACTAATGCGCTACACAAGTGAGAGTGTGTGTTCCAAATGAGGAGCACTACACCTCTATTTATATTCATCCATTCACTTAAGTTAACTCATCTATCATGTAGGCTCGAGTTAATCATGTAGGATCGAGTTACACATGTAGGCTCAAGTAACCACACTGGGGTGCTGATGACCCACCTTTACAATTAGAGGGGACTGCCTCATGACTCTTATTAGTTCTTCCGATTAGGAGCATCGGGGTACAAATTAATACAAGTGGTTCTCTCGGTAGGTTCATCGGGGACCACAAAGAAATACATATAGAATATTCTTCGAAGTTTCAATATTTCAAAAATTTTGAAAACAACTAATCACACTTAGATTAATGACAAGCTTGGTGAATATGACAACATTCGAGCATGGAACTATGGGACCTCCCCTATCTTTGAAGAAATGACTTGGATCAGTATTTCAATAAGGAATTTCTAAGAGATTGAGGGAATCATTACATATTCTATTAAGGATCATCTCATCCCTCATGTGTCATCCTTGAAGAAACCAAAAGGAAGTGTTCAATGCTATGAAAAATCAATCGAAGAAGAAGAAGATATTTTTATAACCACCCTGTATGGCCTCCCAAGATCATGGGATTCATTCATTCGAGGAATGTGTTCCAGAACAAATTTGATTACCTTTAACAGACTCTGGGAAGAGTGGACACAACAAGAAGCTCATCTCATAATAAGAGAAGAGAATATGGGAGCAACTGAATATCAATCTCTCACGATTCAAAGAAGATTCCTCAAGCGATGAGGAATATGAAGGACTCAACTCATGAAAAACCTCTTATCCATCTCAGCATTTGGATAAGAAATGATGTAGTTGTGAATGAAGAAGATGATGAAGATGAAGGATCAAGAAGGATTCTACCCACCAAACAAACAAATATAAGTCTTCAATTGTCATTTCATGATATTGTTTGGTTGTGCACTTGTTTATATTCAGTTGATTTGTTATGCATGTTTGGGTGTTTTCATGTATACTACTAAATCGCACATGATGGGTAATAAGTCAACGATGTTGTACAACATTCCAATGCTACTTATCTAGATCAAAACCTCTTTGTTGACATATTAGGAGTAGTACACACTCTAAATAACATTGGTGTATAAGACATCTAGAAGTTTTTGTATGTGTACGAGATATGGATGAATGTTGTAGAATTGGCTAAGATAGTTGCATGACTATGTGACATATATGTGTTTGTATTAATATGTTTTGGAAATTATGAGATGTTTCTAATCATGCAACTGAACTTGACTCTTATATCATTCCAAAGAACAAATAACAACAGTTTAGAAGAGGAACCCGAAGCTTCTCGAGTCAGAGACACTATGGGGAAAGAAAGATCTGCAGAGGAATATCAAGAGAACGGTAGATCCCTCTCAAGAGATGAAGACCATATTGGGTGTGAGAAATAATCCACGATGAATAATAGTATGATGAGAGTTTCAAATAAATCAAGAGGCCTCAAACACACTCCATTTATGTGACACTATTGAACGACATCATTGATACAGATCCTTCCAACTATGAAGAAGTAGCCAAGAATAAAGGGAAGGAGACTATGATCAAATAATACCAATTGATCAAGAGGAATGATGTCTAGGGTGCAGTGTCAAGACCTAAAGGGAAGTCTATAGTGTCTTCCATATGAATCTATAAGATCTAGAATGCAACAGATGATAGCATCGAGGGATACAAGGGAAGAGTCATAGCACGAGGCTTCTCATAGAAAGAAGGCATAGACTACGAGGAGACATTTGCACCAGTTGATAGGTACACTTTGAATAGATCCATGTGTGCAGGTATGAGATGGGAGACATGCCAGTTGGATATCAAGACAACATTATTGAATGGTGTATTCGAGGAGGAAGTGTACGTAGAGCAGCCACTGGGATTTGAGACACATGACAGGAATACTCATGTGTGCAAATTAAAGAAGGCCTTGTACAAGCTCACAAGGCACCCATGGCATAGCGCATATAGTTACATGAGGAGCTTGAATATTACTGAGAGTGATGAAGTTCTTAACCTTTTCTACAAGGTTGAAGATAAAATCCTATAGAGGATGACAAGCTCACAGATGGGTGTGATAGAAAATTCTCAACAAATTTCAAGATAGAGGATCTTGGTATTGAGTGACATTAGATGGATACATAGAATATCAGTAGAAGAGGAAGGTGCTTGTCACTCCAGTACATAATGTTTCGATACATAGATTACAAAATGAAAAGGGAGGATGATACTCCGCTTTAAAGGGAGTGACTGCAGAAGATCCTCAAGTTTGACATGATTCAGAAGGATGGAAAACTTACTGATGGACCTAGGATTTACTGAGATTAAATTGGATTCCAACCTTTACTTCAAGGTTGAAGGAGGAATACCAGTGATGCTCCTACTATATGTCGATGACATGTTCCTGACAGACGAATAGGAGCTCATTAAAGATGGAAGGAGGAGACTTGCTACAGAGTTCAAGATGAAAGACCTAGGGATGATGCACTAATTCTTAGGCATGGAGGTGTGGCAGAATGTAGATGGGATTTTCCTTAGTCAAGGAAAGTATGTACTGGATATTCTGAAGAAATTCATAATACTAGACTGCAAAGCGATAGCCACACTTATGGCATCAAACTTGAAGCTACTGTTTGATGCTTCATCAGAGTCAGTTGATGCCATGATGTATTGTCAGATGATTGGATCATTGATGTATCTGACGAACACGAGACTGAACATATACTTTTCTCTGAACACCCTGAGCCAATTCCTGATAGATCCAAGACATGTTCACCTGGTTTCAAAGCATGTAGTGAGCTACCTCAAGGATACAGTTGAGTATGGGCTCAAGTATGATACGAATCGGAATACTAACCTGGATGATTATGTTGATTCATTTTGGGAAGGAAGCACCACATAAAAGAAGAGCACTTTGGTTTGCTTCTTCAGTTTGAGATCTAGTATGGTCTAATGGATTGGTAGGATGCAGTCCTGCGTGGCGCTGAGTACAGCCAACGCAAAATATGTTTCCACTTGCTCGACTAGTTGTGAGGTAGTATGTTTTTAGAAAGCTACTATTTGATTTGATTGATATGACTTCAATTTTTGTATGATGCATAGAGGAGCAATGAAGCTCCATTATTTGATCTAGATCAAGGCCCCTCGAAAGGGAGAGTGATGAATTCTAGCATAGCTAGAGATACAGGTTATTTGAGTATAAAGTCTCGGCGAAGTTCATAGGTTACTCGAATTTAATCAGTCCTGGAAAAGATCATAGTTTATCCTTGGATGTAATTAGTCCTGATGTCATTCTATGATAGAACCAGACTGAAGGTTCAAATACTGATGTGATCCAGAATAAGACCTCTCGAAAGAAAGAGTGATGAGTTCTAGAATACCTAGTGAGATAGGTTGTCTGAGCATAAAATACCAACGAAGATAATAGGTTTCTTAGATGTAATCAGCCATGTAGGTTTTCCTTAGATGTAATCAATCCTGATATGTTTCTATGCTAGAAATAGTGAAAGACCATATGACACAGATGCATGATATCTCACATGGGAAATGAGACAGGTTGTTCGAGCAAGAAAAATCCTGGTGAAGCAGGATGCTCAGATGTAATTAGTCATGTAGGTTTTCCTCGGATGTAATCAGTCCTGGTGAAGCTCATAGGTTATCCTTAGATGTAATCAATCCTGATACGAGATATCTCAATGTAAATATGATCCTTGGCGTGGTATGTAGGTTATTCGGATGTAATAAGTCATGTGGGTTGTCCAAGTGTAAAAATGAGAACTAGCGTGGCAGGCAGGTTACTCAAATGTAATACGCCCCGAAGGTTATTTGAACGGAAAAGATCTTGGACGCAGGTTGTTTTTAGATGTAATTCCTTTAGGTTGACCTAGAGTGTAAAAGGTACTGATGCAGCAGGTTGTTTGGTCATAATCCGTCAATATATATATGTGTGTGTGTGTGTGTGTGTGTTCCCATGTTGATATGATGAGGTCACGAAGCACAAGAGGTGGATCTAGGTGGTTCTCCTTTACTGGTAGAATGCAGGTTGACCGTGGAGAGATGTAATGCACTAGTGTGCTCCTATAAGGTTCTCACATAGTGGTAGATGCAGGATTGTCTTGGTGACATCCTGACATGTTCCTATGTTGATAGAACAAAGGTGGTCTGCATCTGGGTTATGATCTTTGTGTTTTGTTTTGCTTTGTGCAAGACAAAAGAGATGATCTGGATAAGAAAAGAAGAGGTAGGAAACGCAGGTTATTGTTGTGGCAATGTAAAGAAGGTCCTTGATGTACCTATGCAATGATGCTGAGATGATGGTAGGAAACATAGGTTATTGTCATGGCAATGTAAAGAAGGTCCTGGGATGTACCTACACGATGATTGGATACGATGAGAAGATAGTAGGAGACACATGTTATTGTAGTGGAAATATAAAGAGTGGTCCTAGTATATACCTACATGATGGCTTGCTTGTGGATATGATGAAGACCTATATGAGATCTAGGATGTTATATCCAACATGAAAAAGGGATGGCTCTGTAGAAAATTCCTATGATGGATAGATGAGACAGATTGAACAAGATGAGGACAATGGCAGAAGCGACGATGATGACTCAGTCATGATGACCGGATGTGTTGATTACTATGGAGAGAGAATACCTTCCTAGTTAAGAGGGATTGTTGTTGTAATTGTAACTTAGGAATATATTGTGATGTATATTACTATTGTACATTGTTGTACCCCCATCGGGGATGTGTGTTCCTCCTTTGGGGATGTAATAATTGTGTATTGTCATTGAGGTAAACCTTCTGTTGTAAGTCGGGGCAATAGTCCCTAGGCTAAATAAAGTAAAATGTATTTATGTGTATTCTTAGGTAGGTCATCCCCACAAGTAACATGGACAAACTAGTGGTTGAGTTAACAACTCAATGGAAGAATATAAATAGGGAGGCGCCCTCCTCATTTGTTACACACTTCACTTTCTCTCTCATGTGCACTTTAGGAGAGAGAGGAAGAGGAGGGACAAAGAGTTTTTGCAAACATATTGTTCTTGGGTTATTATCTTGTCATCTTATCTTTGTGATGGAACTATTCCGAGGAAGTTTGCGAGGTTTTATACTTTATGGTTTCCCTGATGAAAATCTATGTGACTTGTGTATCTTGTGTATCTTTCATGTATTGTTGTGCTTGTTATTCTTTCAGGTAAATATCCTAAGTAAAATAACTTAGAAAAACTAACATGAATCACTGGTGATGAGAAAGTCATCCACATACAATACAATCAATAGTAGGATACCTCTCTTCTATTGCATGTAGACATTGCAGTCATACTTGCATATTTCAAACTTCTGTGATAGTAAGAAGGAATCCATTTTGGCATACCATGCCCTTGGGGATTGCTTGATCCCATACATAGATTTCCTTAGTCTGCATACCAAGGAGGAATCTTCATTGTACCCTTTAGACTTTCTCATGTAGATCTCGTATTCCAATTCACCATGGAGGAAGGAACTCTTCACATCCAAGTGATTTACCTCCCATTTATTTGAATTTGCAATGGCTAAGACTAGCCTTATCGAATCCATTATTGAAACTTGGGAAAATGTTTCATTGTAGTCCAACCCATGAACTTGTAAATACCCCTTTGCAAATAACTGATCCTTGTACATGGTAGTAGATCCATTTGATGCTAGCTTGGTTTTGTAGATTCATTTTCACTAGACAAGCCTTCTCCCTAGAGGTAAGGATACAAGATCCCATGTCTTGTTGTTTTGTAGTAAATCATATTCATAATCCATGCTTTATTTCCACATTGGATCATGGAAAGTCTCTTTGTAGGACTTTGGATCAGACCCCAGTATCATGTAGAACCTCTCTAGGATAAGTGAATCTATATGACATGGTGCAAGGTTCTCATCTTGAAATTGAGATCTGGTTCTCTTTGTGTGAGATGGATCCCCAACATTGTTCCCAACAATTTCAATGATTTTTTGAGCCCATTTAGGCCTTGGATTGGGAGCATGAGATGGATCTCGGTCTTGATCTACTTGATCTTCATTCTCAATATCAATACCTGGTTCCTCTTGATCTTCATATTTGGATTATGAATTTGAAACATCAATAGAAACACCATTATATGAAATGGTGTAGGATGATCATTTATACCTTCCCCTTCGGTTGGTTGTAGATCATGCAATGGGTATTCATTAAATTGGACACTCCACTATATGAAGCATCTTCTGGGTTCAAAATCCACCAACTTGTAATTTTTTTCATCATCTACATATCCTAGTAGAATGCATTCACTACTTTGCGGTTGGAAGGATTTCCTCTTGTCATATGGGATTCCAGCTCATGCTTTGGAGCCAAAAACCCTTAGAGGTGATACATTAGGATTATGTCCCATTAGTCCTTCTAATGGAGTGACCCCATCCACTAACTTGTGAGGTACTCTTTTCTAGATGTGTGAAGCGCAGTTCACTGCTTCAACCCATAAATATGGTGGAATATCCCTTGCTTCAAGAATATAGGTAGACATTTCTTTCAATTATCGGTTCTTCATCTCAGCTAAACTATTTTTTTGTGGTGTGTATGGGATGAAATGTTGCATCTAAATACCTTCTAAAGCACACAACTGTTGAAACTCTATTTCAATGCACTCTCCTCCATTTTTTGATCTGCGTGATTTTATCTTCTTTCCAATAGTGTTCTCAACTAAGACTTTGAAAATTTTGAAAGTCTCAAACACCTTATACTTCTACTTAAGAAAGTAGATCCAAAAATACCTAGATTAGTCATTAATTAAGGTAAAAAAGTATCTAGATCCATTCAAAGATGATGTAGGAATTGGTTTGGAGACATCACTATGTATCAAATCAAGTGTGGAGGAAACTCTTCTTTCCTTTCCAATATCATACCTTCACTTTGGGTGTTTCCCTACCAAGAATCCATTGTATACAACTTGAGAGGACTTGATGAGATGCAATCCCTCAACCATTTATTCATTGTGCACCTAATGGAGGTACTTGAATTTCAAATGGTTGAATCTTTCATGCTATATTTTTCTTGTCTCATTAACATGGTGTAGCTAGGGTTTTCACCCTAGCTTGTGCTGATGAGCACCTACTAAGGAATCTGGAATCCTTAGTAGCAGTTCAATGATGTATATGAATTAAATAAA
>LPNX010757692.1:372897-530101 GCA_001517045.1 Pseudotsuga menziesii | reverse complement strand
GCTCTAAGAATTTATGAATTTATCTATAAAATTTAACTAAGATAAAATCTTGATTACTAGATAAGTTTGATTTTTTTTTAAATTACAACTTTAATAACATTACATAAAAATCCATTAAAAACAATAATGACCCATGGATTTACTGTTACATTTTCAAATGAAAAGAATGATTTATTTTTGCATATCATCATTGAAGGGCTCACTATCTACTAACCCTTCAAAGCGAAATGGGACCCTGCACTTCAAATTTGATCCCTGGTAGGGTTGTATACACAATCCATTTACCGAATTGATGAAGGGCATAATGGTTGGTCGTGCAACAATGGCATCCCAACCCACGCATAAAACCTTGGGATAACAAAGGAGATGTATCACTGTAACCTCAACACGATTATCCTCTCACTTTAGGCCCAACTCTCTAAGGCCAAGGAGGTCTCCCAATAATTTATAAAACCACTTAAGTATAAACAAAAGATTAAGTAATGAAAGCTTTAATACTTACAACTTGTAGTAGATCAAAAGATGCTACAAGTTATAATTACGGTTACCACGTTCATTCCATGAGAGACTTGAAATGAAATATACTTTAGCAATATGACAAGTAAATAATGCATTCAATAACATAAACAATGCTTCCAACTTGTTGATATTCTGGCAGGTTGGGGGCTTATAAATATTTAATATATTTTTATTTTTTTTTAAATTCACTGCCGTCGCTTAAGAGACAGCTATATCTGTCGTTTTTGCGACGCCTTGTCATGCTATCTGTCGCCAATGCAACGGTTATTGGTAATACGTGGCGCTTAAAAATTAGATCTACCTGTCGCAAATGCGACGACTCTTCTTCATTTCCGTCGCTTAATCGACAGCTATATCTATTGTTTTTGCGACTCTTTGTCATGCTATCTGTCGCAAATGCGACGGTTATTGGTAATTCGTGGTGCTTAAAAATAAGATCTATCTGTCGCAAATGCAACGACTCTTCTTCATATCCGTCGCTTAATCGACAGCTATATCTATCGTTTTTGCGACGCCTTGTCATGCTATCCGTCGCTTAAGCGACAACTATAGCTGTCATTTTTGCGACGCTTACTCTCTGAAGCAATGGTTTAAGCGACGGTTATACCTGTCGCTTATCCGACGGTTGACATTTAACCGACGGTTAGTTAAGTGTCGCTTAACCGACGGTTAGTTAAGTGTCGGATAACTGACGCCACGTGTCCAACGCTTAAGAAAAAATCAAAGTGTCGTACATGCGACAGGAAAGTGTCGAAAATCCGACATGACGGCCGTCGGATTTTGGGTCGAAATGTAGTAGTGATAGGAGGCGGAGGTTGTGCTTAATGATTGTCACAGTGGGGTGTGAGGTGGTCATTTATTTGGGATTGCTACAGCTCAAAATAATTTGAGAGTGATTTATTATTGGTCGTCGATCTTTAAATATTGTGTTAATGCGGTCAAGAGATGTCACCCTTACCAGGTGTTCTCTTGGAACATGCACTGACGTTTTTCCCCATTACACCTTATTATCAACGTCGGTCCTTTCACAATGTAGGGGGGGGATTATATGGATTGTAACCTAGCATTGGATAGGAGCAACCATCATATTATTGTGGTCGTGGATTAATTCACAAAATGAGAAAATGATATGCCTACAATCAAATACAATGGTGAGACAATCTCTCACTTCGTGTTCAATCATATAATCACCTAGTTCGGAATCCCGAAGGGGATTGTCACTGATCATGGTATTCACTTCCAGAATAAGATGATGGCATAATTAGCTTTGAATTTTGGGTTTAAGCAAGAACATTCTTCTTCTTATTACCCCCAACTGAATGGCTAGGTCAAGGCTGTTAAAAATCTCTTAAGGTCATTCTACAAAACCATCAGATGGAGCAAAACCAATTGGCATATAATGTTGTACCCTACTTTTTGAGCTTACCGAACTGTGGTTAAGAATTCCACAGATTTTTCACCATAATAGCTGGTTCATAGGATGGAGTCAATTTTACTGGTTGAATGTGAGATCCCTTCCTTGAATCTATTCATGGAGATCTTTTCTAACACCTCTGATTTTGGAGAAGGATTAGACCACTTTGAGAAACTTGATCAGCAGTGTCAAGATGTTATGGCGGCATTAGAAGTGAATAAGAATTGTTCCAAGTCAAAGTATGATCACACGAGTGAACCATTGGGGGAAGGTAAGTTTAATTCTATGTGGCATGTTCCTTACATTGTGAGGTGTGTCTTGGAAAATGGATCCAATGAGTTATAAGATTACGAAGGGCGCATCCTGGAGGATCCTAGAAATGGCTGTAAGTTTTAAACCTATGCAGAGAAGAAAAGCATACACATTATTTTATGAAAAATAGAGATTACAACACAACATTCACACACAAAAATAGATATTTACCCTAGAAACCCTTAACCAGGAAAACCAACAAAACTTGGATCCACTCCTCCTACTTTCTCATTATCATTATGAATCCATCACAATACAAAATATAGGTATTTAAAAGCATCCAATACCCTGATCCATTAAACTAGATTAGAAAATAGACTCCAATGACTTAACCGAGATTAAATTACATATTTTTAGAAAAATCCCAAAAATAGCCAAAAATTTGTAAAAGGTGTCGACAAAAATTATGAGATGTAGCACTGACAAGTGCACCTCCCCTCCACGGGCACATGCAAATAATATAACATATACCCAACAACGGGCTCTACCTCAAAAAATTACTATTCCTTGAGGCACCCGAATCTATGATGAAGGAGGAAGATCCAAAAGTGTTGGCCATCAATGCATGTAATCTCCTTGTTTTCATAATTTGAACCACCATCATTTTTCTTTGCTCCATCTAGAAGAGGAATATTGTTCTTCTCAAGGATTCGCACCATTGTGTCAATGGTTTTTTTCATGCATGCACTCCTAGGGTTCCAACCCCTATAACAATAAGTGCATTTCATCTTATCCTACTTGTTCCCTTTTTCCTTGCTAGGATTCGAAAACCATTTAGAATATTTTGGACTCTCTTTGTCTTTATTCCTCTCTTGTTGCTTTGAATATTTGGGCTTTCTCATTCCCTTTTTCTTCTTTGATTCACCAGCTGCAATAACTTGGTCTTTGGAAGGCTTGATGGTGCCCATCTGGACCAAGTTGTCTTCTTCTTGAGTAAGTGAGTCCATGAAGTCTGCCAAAAATGGAATCTTCCAATTTCAAACTGTGAGCTTGGTAAAGTGAAATGTTGAAACAAACCCATAGTATTTAGACCCTAGCTTCAAAATTATGGAAAAAAATCAGTTGCTCTTCCTTTTTCTTAATTCCATGTTGCTTCAATTCAAGAACCAAGGATTTGAACTTGGTGAAGAAGTCTTGAATGGTCATGAAATTGGTTGGTCTTAAAGAGATCAACTCATTCTCAAGTTGATGGCCCCTTAGTTTGTCAGTATTCCCAAATAGTGACTCAATCTTGAGCCACACTTAATTCGGAGTAGTGAGAATTTCTACACAAAATAAGAGGTCTCTCAAAATACTAAGACATAGCATCCCAAATGCTTCATCCATTTTGTTAAAAAACTTGGACTTCTCAACTGCTGATTTTGGCTCATTTTTCATCCCCATAGTAACTTCGAAGAGACCCCTACATCTCAGTTGAATTACCATCTCTACCTTCCACTCAAAATAGTTGAACGAAGTGAGCATGGTGACATGATACTGCTCCATTCGGTGTTGTGCACTTGGTGACAAAGAACCACAGAAAAACTGTAAATATAAACACTCAATCCTTAGAAGGAAACCCTAGATTACTAATTTGAACTTGTTAGCAATCTGTTTGAAACTGTTGAGTTATGGGATTGGAAGGATTCGAAAAGGGTCCTGTTCAATGAAGAATTTTACAAACACCCCTCAAGTTATCCAATTGACAGCTTCCATCGTCTAAGACCATTAGATGGAGAAGAGATCTCGATGTAGATCCTTCCAAAGGTCAAGACATGTAGCAACGGAAATGAGATAAAGGGGCATCATAGATCAACGATCCAGATTCACAATGGAGAATATCAATGATGGAGCGTGGTTTATAGGCCGAAGATGTGAGGAAATATTTAATTTTGGTATTCGCAAAGTCTGTTAAAGGGGATAAGCGATGAAAAGCTGAGATCAAGGCAAAGCCCGATCGACGGCCTCAGGCGATTCCACTAGGAAAATGTGCACAGAAGAAGGAGATTTTTTCGAATCATGAAATGGATTAAAGGACAGAGATATCTGACAGTGGAGACAAGAGTAGGTGCAGATCCACGGTCGTGGATAATTTCGCAGTCCAAACTAGTGTGGATAAAGTCACGATTTCGAATCGCAAAAAGGGGTATTGAGTGCAGTTATCAACGGTCATGATGAAGGGTCGGGATTGATCGACAAATGTGGGGGATTCCACAACTTGAAAGTGCACACTTAGTTGGATGAGGGAATATTGTCGAAAGGTTAACATGCCCGCGATTGGACGGTCCCGATGAAAGTTGATCATGAATCAATGGCTGAGGTCTAAAGAAGCATGGACGATGGATGTAAAAGACACCCAAATTGAAGGGTTGAGAAGGTCTCAAGGCCATAGGTATCGCATCCATATCAGATCTGGCAGTAGAGGGGACGTTCTCACACATGATTTTCCTCCCAGCAGATTAATAGATTCCCCAGATGCCATTTGTAGCACGCGTACAGGAGAAATCATCCTTGTGGTAGTGCCATATCACCTAAAGGCAGGCATCCTTTGTTTAGTTTAGCAGGCAAAAGTAGGGAAGTAGGAGGAGAACCCACTCTTCACATGGAGCAAGGAAAGCGCAGCAAGGGAGATCATGTTGTTTCCTACATCACAGGAGAGAGGGAGTGTGAGAACGTCCACTCCATGTTCTTTGCAGTATGGGGTCGAATTTACAGGGTGACAACTAAAAATATTTTCCGCAGCAAACAGTAAATTGATGTAGCCGATGAAGCAACGTGACTAGATCTCCAGCAGGTAAAAGATCACTCGGCTCATGCCCTCACACATGCCAGCACTAAGACACTCAATGTTAGAATGTGCAGTAATGCTGACTGGTCATTGCAGAGTCCAGTCTCTTAGCATTATATTTATAACACCATCTTCCAAATCCTTTGTAATACTAGGAATTAGCTAGCATACTTTCAGAGCCTGAGGTTTTGTTTTGTTGCGAGTCCATAGAAGTTCGAGAAGTTGGAAATGGAAATTTGGTTCGAAAAGCTTGTTCGTCTGGGTATGTTGATCATTGGTGAGTCAGTTTCTACACTTACCCATCGCCTTGTTTTTCCATACTAAGGATGACACCAGCCATCGAGGTGCAGACATGAATAATTTTGAGAGATATACCCATCTTCGTATGCCCACACCTCCAGTGGCACATTGCCTGGACACTCATGTACCGTGGGTGTTTTTCCAGGAGCCCCTCATGCCATCACTTCCTCCAAAGCCTCCACACAAGAAGACAGTCCTAGGTTACGCTCTTTGGAAGCAGTTGTTCGGGTTGGAGCATCAAGGGTCCAATTCCTGCACCGCCCTATTTGTGAAGTACAGTTACTAAGGGTGGTGGGGGTGGTGAAGGTACACTCCATCGTATTTCCTGTGGGAGAGCCCACCTCATGGAAGGTGAGGAGTACAAGAATGAAAAGCCACTGCAAAGGCTTTCCTTTGCCAGAAGCAATACGACCCTTCTTCCAGTCCCCTCCTATAACAGCGTTACCAGATGAAAGAGGAGCTGGGAAAATGGATGAGCACCGGAGAGCGGGTTTTCTTGTCATAGTTTGAGCACCACTGTTTAAAGAAGGCATGCTGGCCAAAGGAAGCAGAAAGACACGTCAGGAGCAGTCCAAGTCAGCAACAGACCACCAGCAAGTGATATAACGATCATTTTCATACCAAGTTACCTAGATGAAAAAAACTATGCGTTGTCAGTCCAATTACCATGCGTGGCAGCTCCATAATATCTGTTTAATATTTGTAAATCGTGGCGATAGTACCACACTCTAAACTGTTAGTGTATGATTTTGACTGAAAATAGTTTCTAGGTTTTGTTTCGGGGATTAGTCTTAGGTCTAATATAGAATAAATATACTCTCGGTAGAGGGAGATAGAGAGGTTGGTTGGGAAAATTTCAAGGGTAGAGGCTCTCCATTGTAATTTGTTTCTGGCTTTCTGTGATGTGAATAAAATTACAGAGGAATGATAATTCTTCATGGCAAATATTCCTGCTTCGTATTTTCTTTCAATATGTAACTTCCTTACGTGAATGTTTATCCTGTTTTTCATTCCAGTTTGTTATTTGCTTTCATTTTTGGACAATAGTGTATAAGGGCCAGAATTCATCCCGTATGCTCTCGTCCCTTTGTTTCAAACATTTTTAAACAATTTCTTCTAAAGTCACACAGAATTCATCCTGTAAATGCTCTGCGTGATGGACGATTTCCTCTCATCCACTAGTCACCTGCTAAATATCTCCCAATTGAAACATGGGAGGCTACCTTGCCTTTGTCTGTAAATTTCCACAATTATTTACCTCCTGCAACATGTTTAATACCAGGACTGTCAACTCCATTTCCCAATGGTACCCCTCTCTAATCATCCCACCTACACCTTATAACAACATACCTGCCCCATTTAGGAATTTGACCTCCTGACCGTTCTCGATTGAATATCTTGCGTGAGAAAATTTGGTAAGTAAACGAGAGATCCCTCTCTGACTGTGATAGGCTAGAAGCATAGTCTGAAGTGGTTCTATTGTTACCTGGGGATGAGCCTTCCACAACCTTTGGTTTAATCCTAGTGCTAACAAACTTGCGACGTTTCCAGGGACGAGATTGAAGATCATCCCTGGGTATGAACGACATAATTTCAGATTTGGTTGTTGATGGTGAACAACAATCAGACATCAAGAAGGTTGTGCACTTTTCACCTAGTGACTCCAGTCTTGAAGGATTTAGACTTCAGCAACTCCGCTGGTGGTATGACCCAGAAATCAAATTTTTAGAAAGAACTGGCAGACTCTGCTGGGAAAATGAGCTCATTGTGAATCCTGAAAATGCATGGTGAAAGGATAAGATACTCGAGTTTTCATTTCTTCCAAGATGCCTTGTCTTGCCTTGTAAGTTTGTTCTTATATTTTCCTAAATTTATCAAAACATCCTTCCATGGTTCATTTCACTTGAAACAGAGCTATGAATGTATTCATGTATATCCTTCTTTACAAACTGAAAGCATTGCATCGTCTTGTACATTTTATTTTGAACAAGATATTTCATTTGAAACTCATGACATTAAAGGTCACCCCTGTGAACCTCATGAAACCACGGTTGGTAACATATCTATTTCACCTAACTTGGTCTCTCAGTATTCCAAGCCGATACAAGCCACTACACTTGCCTCCTATCCTCCATGATTTTCCTGCGAAGCATTACAAGTACCTCCCCAAATTTTATGGAGAATCCAAAGACCTCACTACTAAGAAACATTTACAAGATTTTAAACATTTCTTTGACCTTTTTGAAATAGAACATGATGATGTTTACATGAGGGATTTTGCCCAGTCCTTGCAAGGAGATGCTAAAGAATGGTTCAAACACTTTCAGCCTAATTCCATCAGTACCTGGGAAGAGTTTTCTTACACCTTTTTGAAATTTTGGGGTAGGAGAAGGCCACTGGACCAAATACTTTCAGAATTGTATTCCCTGAAGAGGCAGGAGGGTGAAGCCATGTCTAGTTTTAACAAAATATTTGCAAGATTTTATTATAACATGCCAAAGGAAGTCCAACCTCTTGAAAACGCTACTAAAATGTATTATGCATCTACCTTTCCTCATGAACTGTCATTACTTCTTTTGGAAATAAAATCAACCACTCTGCAGCACATGTTTACTGATTGTTTGGAAGTTGAAGAAAACCTTAAGATGTCCCGAAAATTGTCAGGTCAAGACAGTGGTGATCAAATAAAAGATACATTAAAATTGGTTGGGACACATAAATGAAAGGGGATAGTCCCTGTTTAGCTTCCCTTACTAGATAGGAAAATGATTAACCTGATATAGAAGCAGATGGTTCTGCCGTTTTGTTTTCTGAAAGTTGCAATCTGCTTAGCACCGAATCTGTTAATGATGATTTTAAAAGGGATTTTAGTATACCCGTGTATGATGAGTATGAGGAGGAATACTTGGAGGTTATACCCAAAGAACTAGCTATAGAACCAAGGTCTACTAATGGATAAAATCAAGCTGCAATCCAAAGTCAGAGGGCTGAGATAAGAAAGGACAATAAGTGTGCTGAAGGTGATGGTCTGCCCTTGTGTTATTCCTCATTTGAATTAATAAGGCACGGACTTAAGGCCTCTAAGAGGAAACCAAAGTTAGAGTATATGGTGCATTCCATAGACTTGTTTGGAACATAATATGATAAAGAGGAACAATCATGTAGTCCCTCTCAGCTTATAGATAAATCAGGAGTTTGTGATGAGGCATTGGGTCACAAAGAAGGAGGTAACAGTTCTCAAATAAATGCCTTTTTTAACTTTTCACCTTCAGGAATATCATCCCATAAAGAAGGATTGTGCTTGCTCGATTATGTTGAAGAAAAAGATGATCTCCATGTCAACGCATATAAGGAAGGTGAGGTTCTAGCTTCAGAAGTTTTGAATGAAAGGATGGATATTTCATTTGAAAATAGTCCGGGGAATCCCTTTCAAATATCTTTCAAATATCAGCCTGACAGCTCGCCAGAGGAAGGGCATTTTGGACAGCTTTCCCATGATAAACAGAGGACAGAATATGCTAGATGTTTCTGTGCTTTCTATGACCCCATAGTAGAGTACATGGAGAGGCTGGGTAATGGTAATGACTGGTTATATCTCTACTGTAAAGATCAGTTTATTTGTTATAGCCTTCTTCCATTATTCATTTCATCTATGTTCTTAATCAAGCATGAAAAGGAAACAAAATTATTGGATAAGTTGCTTGATTGGATTCATTGGAAGTCGGAATTCACTTGATTAGGCATGTGTGCTCAATTAGGTAGAGTAGGTAGGTACAAATACACTATAGGTCTATTGATCATTTCCTTCAGTGTTGTTCAGTTTGTTTTCATTTTTAATTGTAAGTACAGGTTTGCAGTCACAACTATTCTCAGTTTCAGAGTATGGTTAAGAGCATAGTTTGCAAATTGACATAAATTGGTTACAGCAATAGCTCAGAGCATGTTGAATATTTCAAAGAAGGACTAGGGGCATCCCAAAGGATCTGGCACTTGGTCTATGAGGTTCTTTGCTACCTCACTGGGAGGATAGCATCCCTTATGGAGCCAGCTGTTAGCACTCTGTTTGAAACTGTCAAGTTATGGGCTTGGAAGGATTTGAAAAGGGTCATGTTCAATGAAGAATTATACAAACACCCCTCAGGTTATCCAATTAATAAATTCCATAGGCTAAGACCGTCAGATGGAGAAGAGATCTTGATCTACGGAGCTAGATCCTTCCAAAGGTCAAGACATGCAGCAGTGGAAATCAGATAAAGCGGCGTCGTATATCAACGATCCAAATTCACAACAGAGAAGATCAACGATGGAGCATGGTTCCACAAGCCGAAGATGCAAGGAAATATTTAAGTTTGGTATTTGCAAAGTCTGTTAAAGGGGATAAGCAATGAAAGGCAGAGATCAAGGCGAAGCCCGATCGACGGCCTGAGGCGATTCCGCTAGGAAAACGTGCGAGGAAGAAGGAGCTTTTTTGAATCGCGAAATGGATTAAAGGACGGAGATATCTGACAACGGAGACAAGAGTAGGTGCATATCCATGGTCATGGATAATTTCACAATCTGAACTAGCACAGATAAAGTCATGATTCTGAATTACAAAAAGGGGTATTGACTGCAAAGATCAACGATCACGATGAAGGGTCAGGATTGATCAACAGACGTGGGGGATTCCGCAACTTGAAAGTGAACACTCGGTTGGACGAGGGAATATTGGGGAAAGGTTAACATGCCCATGATTGGATGGTCCTGATGAAAGCTGCTCGTGAATCGACGGCTGAGGTCTAAAGAAGCATGGACGATGGATGTGAAAGACCCCCAAATCAAAGGGTTGAGAAGGTATCAAGGCCATAAGTATCGCATCCATGGCATATCTGATAGTAGAGGGGATACTCTCACACATTATTTTCCTCCCAGCAGATTAATAGATTCCCCGAATGCCATTTGTAGCATGCATACAGGAGAAATCATCAATGTGGTAGCGCCATAGGGATCCTTTGTGTGGTTTGGTAGGCGGAAGTAGGGAAGTAGCAGGTGAACCCGCTCTTTACATGGAGCAAGGAAAGCACAGCAAGGGAGATCATTATGTTTCCTACGTCACAGGAGCGAGGGAGTGTGAGAACATCCACTCCATGTGCTTTACAGCATGGGGTCGACTATACATCGTGATACCTGAAAATATTTCCCGCAGCAAATAGTAAAGTGCCGCAGCTAATGAAGTGATGTGACTAGATCTTCAGCATGTAAAAGATCACTTAGCTCATGCCCTCACACATGTCAACACCAAGACACTCAATGACAGAATGTGCAATAATGTTGAATGATCATTGCAGAGTCCAGTATCTTAGCCTTATATATACTAGGAATGAGTTAGCATACTTTCAGAGCCCGAGGTTTCATTTTGTTGCGAGTCCATATAAGTTCAAGAAGTTGGCAATGGCAATTTGGTTCTAAAATCTTGTCCATCTGGGTGTGTTGATGGTTGGTGAGTCAGATTCTACACTTACCCATCGCCTTGGTTTTCCATACCAAGGATGACACCAACCATCAGGGCGTAGACGTGAATAATTTTGAGAGATATACCCATCTTCAGATTCCCACACCTCCAATGGCACATTTCCTAGACACTCATGTCCCATGGGTGTTTTTCCAGGATCCCTTGATGCCATCATTGCCTCCAAATCCTCCACACAATAAGATAGTCCTAGGTTGCGCTCTGTGGGAGAAATTTTTTGGGTTGGAGCATCAGGGGTCCGATGCCTGCACTGCCCTATTTGTGAATTCTACTTACCAAGGGTGGTGGAGTGGTGGAGGTACACTCCACCGTATTTCCTATGGGAGATCCCACCTCACGAAAGGTGAGGAGTACAAGAATGACAAGCCACTGCAAAGGCTTTCCTTTGTCAAAAGCAATACGACCCTTCTTCCAGTCCCCTCCTATAACAGTGTTACCAGACAAAAGAGGAACTGGGAAAATGGATGAGCACCGAAGCGTGAGTTTTCTTGTTAGCCTTTGAGCACCACTGTTTGAAGAAGTGAGGTCGGTCAAAGGAAGTAGAAAGACACGTCAGGAGCAGTGCGAGTTAGCACCAAACCACCAGCAAGCGATCTGACGATCGTTTTCATACCAAGTTACCTGAATGAAGAAAATTCTACGTTGTCAGTCCAATTACCGTGCACGGTAGCTCCATAATATATGTTTAATATTTGTAAATCGTGGCGATAGTACCACACTCTAAACTGTTAGTGTCTGATTGTGACTAAAAACCGTTTCCAGGTTTTGTTTCGGGGATTAGTCTCAGGTCTAAGATAGTATAAATATATTCTCGGTAGAGGGAGATAGAGAGGTTGGTTGGGATGCTTTCAAGGCCCTAGGCTCTCCATTGTAATTTGTTTCTGGATTTCTGTGATGTGAATAAAATTGCAAAGGAATGATAATTCTTCATGGCAGAGATTCTTGCGTTGTCTTTTCTTTCAATATGTAACTTCCTTACGTGAATGTTTACCCTGTTTTTCATTCAAGTTTGTTATTTGCTTTCATGTTTGGACAGTAGTGTATAAGGGCTAGAATTCATCCAGTATGCTCTTGGCCCTTTATTTCAAACATTTTTAAACAATTTCTTCTAAAGTCACGTAGAATTCATGCTGTAAATTCTCTGTGTGGTGGATTGTTTCCTCTCATCCACTAGGCACCTGCTAAATATTTCCTAATTGAAAGATGGGTGGCTACCTTTTCTCTGTCTATAAATTTCCACAATTCTTTACCTCCTGCAACATGTTCCATACCAGGACTGTCAACTCCATTTCCCAATGGTCCCCCTCTCTGATCATCTCACCTACACCTTATAACAACATACCTACCCCATTCAGTAATATGACCTCCTGACCATTCTCGATTGAATATCTTGCATGAGCAAATTTGGTAAGTAAACGAGAGATCCCTCTCTAACTATGCTAAGCCAGAATCACAATCTAAAGCAGTTTTGTTGTTACCTGGGAACGATCCTTCAGCAACCTTTGGTTCAATCCCAGTGCTAACAGAACTCTCTGGATTCGATTTGAAGCTCCAAGAGCTCCAATACCATGTAATAACCTGATCACATGTAGATGTACTATCTAAGGATCTCCTCACAAGACAGGAATTTTGCTAAGTATACAAATAAGTAGTGTGAAATAGACACAATAACACTAACAAATGATGCCAGTAGCTGAAGTTTCTATTACAGTCCAACATTGAAACATGTTTGGGTCATCATTATATTACAATAGTTGAAAATCAATATACTTTGGAGGTGCTCAAGTGGCCTACAAGTGGCAGGCTTACATTGGACCTCAAACATCCCTAGGTTGACCAATAAGCTTCCAAATCATCTCAAATGGTCACGAATTTCATATGTGAATGTTGGGATGGCATGAGTGGTCAATAACGATGGTGTCCCATGAGTGGTAGAGAGAGTGATGGCATGGAATTGGATCAAGGTGGTCCAAGGGGACCAAAAGAGGAAAATTCAACCAAATACAATGCATGTGTGCCCCATGGTCAAACCAAATCTACAAATTAAAGGATGAGAATGCCCCAAGGGACCAAGTGATCATAAATGAGCCTCGAGAGTCATGACTAGTTAAGCTCGATTTTTTCCCAATTTGTGCATTTCTCCAAAATTTCCAAAAATGGACATTACAGTGGTATCAGAGCATGTTGCTTGCACCTATGCATTAATACCATCCATTGAATAAATTTTGCAGGAATGTCTTCGTTTCATAATTGACCCACCAAACCCACATTCCTTCCTCCCCCTCCAATGGAAGAAGAAATTACAACCAAAGATATCAAAGCATGCTACTATGGGTATCAAACTTTAAGATGAGATATTCATGAAAGGTATTCTTTCCAAGAGTATCTTATCAAGTATGGATTTTTGTACATAATGCAAATGAGAACTCATTAAGGAACAATCAACAATCCACAAGTATAGAGGAGACCAAGGAGCTACCAATTTATGTGGGTGGTGAAGCAGAAAAAGAATTACATCAATAGGATCGAAAGTCACTCCCAAGTGACTTTGAAAAAGATGAGGAAACATCACATGAGAATGAAGAAGAGTACCTTGAAACTATTGAATATCATTCTGAGACACATTCTACTGTGGACATGCACCAAAGGGCATCTACTGATGGATGCTTGAACTGTGAAGGAGTACCTATTGATGGGTGCTAACAACTTTATGTCTGTGACATAGAGATCAGATTTTAAAATGTTGCTGCAAGAAAAATTTATCATAAGCATGAAGATGAAGACCTTGTGACAGATAATGAAGAACCAAGATCAACTTCCCCATCACCACTTGAGCTTCAAAACGTTGATCAAATCAAGAAGAAAGAAGAAGAGGAGGTTCACTCCCATGAACCATCCTTCATTGAAGGGTCTTTGAAGATGAGTGAAATGTATATCCATGAAGCCCTTAGCATACTCCATGATACTAAATCATTGGTTTCAATTTCTTGTTGGAAAATTTCTTCATTGGAGGATCCATCCTTCCTTGAAGACATGGAGAAGATTCAAAGAGAAATGTGCAACATTGAAGGTAATTTCATGTCTTTGCTTTTTGATAGAAATAATTTGGTTGAGCTTAATGAATGGTTACATAAAGAATACTTAAATAATAATGAGGATATTCATAAGCTCAAAACTCAAAATGAGCAACTTCCAAAAAGGTTGCAAGATACTTGTTCTTCCTCCTATGTTTCATACTGTCATATGGTATATTGCTTGGAGGATTCTCATGACATGAGGGATCATGAGACACATAGAAAATTGCAGGTTCTTGATTTTTTGAAGATGAGATTGATGAGATCCAATCACTAGTTGTGGTGGAAGAGGAACTTGAGTTGCCTCTTGAATATGAGTGCACACTTTTTGAAGAAGTGCATGATTCCACTACCTTGGAACCAACCCATGAGGAAAGTTTTTCATTTTTAAGGGAGGTTCATACTCCTACCCCTATGGATCCTTCACACGATGATAATTTTTCACTTTCTAATCATTTGGGTGAGTTGGTTCTTTCTCCAACATCCTACACTTCCAAATTTTGCAGCAATCATCCTAATGAAGTATGGATGAAAGGTTTCTTTGTTATGGTGCCACATGAAGAGTGTGGACTTTCTATCTATCATTTTTATGACAACATGATTAAATAACCATCGTATTTACATCTGTAGTAGCATCCCTTGTTACATTATGATGATACACATCCACATGGATGCACCTATGGTATTCACTTGAGTAACTTGGAGACTCATGCTTTTACTTGCTCCTTGCCTAGTCCATTTGATGTTAGAGGAACTTCATCCCATACTTGGCTAAAGAGATATATGATTGAAGAACATTATTGTTGGAAGCAACATCCTTTTTTATTTCATGTTGATATACATATTCATGGGTGTGTTGATGAGACTTCTTGGAGCCACTTGAAGTCTTCATGTTTTCTTTTCTCCTTATTTGGTTTAGATTTTGGTGGAGGTTCTTCGTTCACTTCTTGGATGAAAAAACACATGGCTGATTATCTTGATGCACATTATATGTTTTCGGAGCATAATTATGGTACATGGGATCCTCACCTATGTCATTGGGGAAGATCTAATATAATACTTGATGCCAGTGTGTATGGGCCACATGATGATCTACTTACTTGGATGTACAAGCACTTTCATGATTCTTTGACAAGGTACCTTCTTGATGTACATTTGTATGATGTTGTTATATACTTTCATGATCTATATTTTGTATTCATGATGTTTGGAAGGGTGCAATACCAGCAATGGGATCCTGGAATTTCTTGGTTTCATCTCACTTGGAGTAGCAGTTCAATTGTTGGTTTGAGAAAGCAAACCAACCTTCAGTTGTTTAAGTTCATATTTGCAAAGCAATGTTCCAGATTCCTATGTGGGAGACCTTTTGTGAGATGGATTCAATTTTCACATTCTTGTTGTTCATGGCATTTCATCATAGAAATTTTACACCATCCATGTATCAGGATCATATGGGACCTTGGGATCATTTTTGGTCTCATTGATTTCAATTTTTGGGGCAACAAGCAGCATTGGAGATTTAGTCACCACTTGAGAAGATGATTGTCATCAAAGTAGTGCAGCAGAAAGCATGGTGGTTACTCTCTAAAATTTTCTTCGAATCTTAATAAACTCAAAGTTTGGTAACTCTGTACCAACTTCAAAGAATTATACAAAAGAAAAAAGGGGTGAAAGTTCATAAAAGGATTCCAAAATATGGAGGTAAATATTATTTGTGAAAAAATGGTTTTTATGGACTCGATTAATCCTTTGGTGTTAGTGGTGATGTTACAGGATATATCAATATTCACAATCCATGTCTATTTTCTTTTGGGAACAAAAAATTGCAGTGCATGAGTGCCACTACTCAAATTGCAACTAAAGAACATTAATGAGCATAACCATAAGAGAGCACTTGGTGCAAGGGAAGGAGTACCAAATGAGGATGCCACTTGGGAATATGAAAAAAAATTGCAGAATACAAATTGGAATTTCTTGAGGACAAACAATCTTGAGTGGGGAGGATTTTTCATGTCCCCAATTAAATAATTTCCAAATAAGACTAGTTGCAAATAATGTTTCACCAAATTTGGGACCATTTGGTGAAAGTTGGAACCCTAGAGAGTCATGACTAGTTAAGCTCGAATTTGCCCAATATGTGCATTTCTCCAAAATTTCCAAAAAGGGACATTACACTTACCCACATAATTTCATTAATTTTGGTATTATGAAGGTCATAAAACCCACAATTAATGGCCTACATGCAGAATTTGCACCCTAGGTGAGAATAATCCTCATGTAGTTAGCAGTGGATCCCACTTCACACACTAGCCATGCGCCCTTCCTGACTCACTGTAGTCATAATAGTGCCTAATTTTGGTCACTCATGGTTAAATTTAACTTAATTTAATTAATTTAAATACCTAACAGTTAAATTGAGTTTGTGTTTCAGTTACGCCAGTGAAACTAGTGAACTAGTTGTCAGTTAAATAATTAAACGGTCGCCTTTAATTAATTAAGTATTCCACTTAGAAATTGGAGCCGATTTCCAAATAATTCATGAATTTTGATTAATTTATAGTCTAAATATTTTCATGGAATATGTTTTAGGGAAATTTGATTCCTTGGGAGAATTCGAGTCATACTCATGCAAGAGGTCTAGTTAAGCAGTTAAGAGTTTTGAGGCTAATTTTAAGGAATTCGAGTTAGCCAGTCAAGGTAAGTGTCTCTGTCAATGTTTAGGAGACATTATTAGTGAATTAAATTGCCTTAATAAATACTTGAATGAGTCAATGAGTGGTTTCTAGGAATCCCCAGTGATTTGGGAGTCCTTCCTCAATAGACTAAAGTCAGACTCTGTGAGGCATTTTGAGCTGAGAAAAAGGGATTCAAATTGCTCCAAGTAGTCATTCATTCATGGTTATGTAGGGATAGGATCATATCATAGTATATTTATAGGGAAATATTTAATTTCCAAGAGAGAATTGGTCGATACTTGCACAGTTTTTTGCAGTGGTTCTACCGATTAATTCGAGAGATCAGTGTTTTTGTTTTTTGGATGCCTTAGTAGGGATCCAGAGGTGGCCCATGGTTTTTTATTCCCTGTGAATTGAATTCTCTAGTAGAGTTTAAACTTGTGTAATCAATAAGACAGTATTTCTCCTTTCTTTCAAATGCTCCAATGGGGGTTCGAATTTGTGTCTTGACCAGGGTGATCGAAAGAGTTGTTCTAAGAGATCATACAATAGGAGAGGGGGGTAATCCAATGTGGATATATCTTCCTGGTTGTGATAGGACCTAAGGGAGAGGGGGGGGATCCTGGAAAGGTTTCTAGGGCCAGTGCTCTCAGTCTCTGAATCCTGCATTGGGGATTCAAATTGAGAAAGTGACCTTGGAGATTGAAGTGGCCTTCTGGGAGAGGGGGATAATCTCAATAACTGACATAGATTTATTTTATGGGAGAGGGGGATAATTATAATAAATGAATCATATCAACCATTAGTATTATCATAGAATATATCTTATAGTTTGGGATTCCAGAACCTCATCTCAGGGAGATCTTTCGGCGGGAAAACACACGCCAAGTAAAGATCACGGGCTTGGAGGAAAGTTGTCGTGTTGTCTCCAATTGCACACAATTCAGATAAATTATTTAACCTTTTTATTTGTTATGCCTGAATATTATCATGTATTAGGAATACTGCATGTTCATATTTAATATTGATGTTAGAGTTGATTTATCATATACTAGTTCTCTTGTGGATTAGTAGCTTTCCGTGAAAACTATACTTATTTGTGCTAGTATGTGCACTGTAGATGGTAAATGTAATTCTAATTATGAGATAAGATATAAGAACATATTTATGGCTGATTATGATCATTATGCATTAGTTTTACTCACAATATTTAAATCTAATTTATGGAGACGAAAATGGTGAGCGGTTTCTATGTTATGAATCCTTAATTCTAGTTACATTAATGGGATTTGATCACAGATAAATTGTAGCATTTCTTATATACTTTTATTTGGTTAATTGGGGATGATATGGATTGTCATGTGTATGAACATGACATTACCATATCAGGTCATTCATGTGTTGAAAAAAAATATACTTGGTATTTAATTCATGATATGAAACTATGTACAATTTTCCTATACTAGCAAAGTTGTTTTTTATTACTGAAGAGATAGTAATAGGAAATCAATGATTTCGGAATTGAAATAATTACGACTAATATTTCTTGACACCCATATAATATTTGTAATTTCTCCCTATCTTATTGTGGAATGGTATTTGCTTATGATATTTTATGTAGCCTTAGTCATGAAACTAGTTGTTTAAATTCCTAGTTGTATTAGCCTAACTAGTTGTTAGGAAAGTTTAAAATATTGGCCATAGATCATATCTGATTTAGTAAACTAATCCATTGTGCTAAGCCTAAAATCAGTCCTCTTTAGCTTAGAAGATAGCACATTTACCCTTCCTTTACCCTTCCTTGTCATTTAAGATCTATAATATGTAACTGCAACATGCAAATCATGTGGAAATTGGGACTTTGATTTTGTTTTCCAGTCTCCTTGAATACGGCAAGAAAAACTATTAGTACATATGTCTATTGGTCTTATCTCTAGTATAATTGGTGTTTGATTTAAACTTAATCTAATTGAATTGATGTAATCATCTTCTATCAAACCCAATCTTTCTAAGAAACTATCAGAAGTGTATGTATCATCATATTTAGTGTGCTCTAGAGTGTCAAAATTAGTTTTTTTTTATTTTTCTTTGTTGTATCATTGTGTTGCAGCTGCAACTGTTTTCCCAAATTTTTGAAATTTTGGACCCTCCTTTTATTTTATATTGCCTAAATTTGTTTGGATTCATGAACTATGTTTGTTTTCTCACTGTTGCAAGTTGGATTGTTTTGAGGACAATTGTTTTCGTGCTTTTCGGAAAATTGCTTATGTCTGAAACTGTTTGAGCTATGGGATTTGGAGATTGGATTTCAGATGTTGCCTGTTTGATTGGTAATTTCTTTCTTTAATATCGGAAGTCTATTTTATTATTTTCGCCATTGTTTTACCCGGCTGAAGGTCGGTTGGAACTTAACGTTTTAATTTTTAGTTTTTCGGAGGCCATTTAAACAACGCGTCAGAGACATCTTTCCTTATGGAGCCTCCATTGCAGAAGCTGAACGATGAGTGTTCTGCCGGATAGTTTGGACTTCTCCGATGTCGTGTTGTTATTGTGTTGACTTGTTTTTCATTGTCGAAGGTTGGTCGAAGTTTGAGTCGGGGTTGTTTGATCTTTGTGAAGCCGCTGTTTTGGAAGTAAGACAAGCCTTTTAAGCCGCTACAACTTTAAGTTTTTTGAGCACTTAGCATTTTCACGATTGTTCTGCATCGTCTCAGAAGGTTTTATAACTTTGATCGGGGGTGGCAGTCTTATTGCCTTCTGCCATTGCGGCTCCCGAGTAAACTAAGTATCCGCTCCACCCGCTGATGTTTTGTTGGGTTTCGCCATTATGTTTTTATTTGCCGTGGAGTTCGTAGTCTTTCCTTCTTCCACCGTTACGACTGCGTACTGCGCTAACCTCCCGACGCTATGTCTCCCTGGTCGCCGATGAGGAGTTTCCGCCCGATGCTTTAGTGTTTATTCTTTCGGACGCCAATAGACTTAGTGGTCCTATGGAACTCGTTGTCCATCTGAAGCCCTCCGTTGCGGATGTTCCTTAAACTATCCTCCCGATGTCTTAATGGTTCAAGTTGTCGATAAGGTTTTTCCCACCATTTTGTGAGTTTTTAACTTTTCTTTGGGCGGTAGTGGTTTCTGTTTCATGTTAAGGGTTTTGCGACAAAAGCGCAGTACAGGGCCTCATTTTGTTGATCAGTTTTATTGTTAATATGGTTAAAAAGATGCAGTCCTAATTAATGTTAAATTTTGTAGACGGACTCAGAACATTCCTCAGATTACTACTGTGAGGAGACATAACTGAAGAATAAAGCTGAGGAAAGTTGACTGAAGAATGACAAGCAGACTTTTTTTCTGAAATCAACGGGAGCTAAGAAAGGACGAATAAAAGACGAGGCAAAACCGGTGGCGATAGAAGTCCGGGCTTGGAAAGGGCCCGTCAGTTACTAAGTTGGCCCCGTTTTATGAAGTACTCATAAATATTAATCCGAAATGTAACACATTATGCGAATCATGAGCACTCATAAGAGAACAAAATTGGGAGACTAAACAGTTTTGGGGGGCCCAAGAGTCTTTTGTGGGCAGCACAATAGTTTGGTTCTTTTTGTATAAATATAGAAGATCTAGATAAGAACAAGTACTTTTTCCCAGTTAGATTGGAAGACATACTGTAAGAAGAACTATTTCCTTTTGCAATAGAAAATTACAATTTGCCTAATGGAGAAAACTTGGTGGAATGTTCAAATGTTATGCTATGGATTTGTTGAAGAGGAACTATTTCGTTTTCAACTTTTTGTCCATTAACTATGAGATCGTTCTAACTCTTTGAACCTAAGTTCTCGTATGAATGATCTCTGGTTTATTTTACGAAAATTTCCACTATGAGTAATGAATGTGGTTCATAAACAATTGGCTATCTGGTTGTTCAAATATCTTTAAATGTTCATGTGTTTTGAAATAAGTATCAGCTATCTGTGATTTTTCATAATGCATGCACAAAATACATTACTCATTAATAAGTGACAATCTTGCTCCCTAGGGATAGGTTAGGTAGTTAGTTTTAATTGTTTGTTGTGTGTGTGATTTAGATGCATGAGAGTCTAAGACGAGAGGTAAGAACCTGCGCATCACATTGTGAACACTCCTTGCATTCTCAATCAACATGCATCTTAGATAGGCACTTGCATATCATACTTAAAGTCAAAAAATACAAAAATATATACGGTGGACCGGGCCGCAACTGGTAAAACCTTCTATTTTTGTTACTTGACCTACGGTAGCCGGACTGCAATCCGGACGGATTCCCTACACCAAACAGTCACGGGCTAGTTGGGAACGTTGACTGGGGAGGATCCCTTGTTGTTGTTGCATGCGAATTTCCAGGCCTCAACAATTTCTGGCGCTAGAAGGAGGGCCGCCAGTGCATGGCTGGCCGAGGAAACTTGTTTTCTCGAAATAACCCCACCAGTGATAATTTTGAAAGCAGTTTCTGTCCTAATCCAAATACTCAAGAGAATAGGGAACATCTGTTTGTTGTGGACAACCAAGTGATAGATGATCTGAGAAGACACACTAGGGAATATGTGAAGAAGATTGGAGGATTACCAATTATTCCTGACTTGCCCAGAAGAGAATATAAAAGGAGAGATTGTCCTATATCAGAAGACTCAGTGTTGGTTGGAGATTTGGAAGAACTTGTAGAAACAGCCTTACAAGAGGTGGTTCAGCCTTTGAATCAGGTTGGCCCAGAGACACCTTATTGTTCACCTTTCCGTACTCCTGTTCATTCACCACCTCACTCTCTACCCAGACTCATGGCAGGCGTAAATGCAAATCAGCCACCCAACCCACCGAATCCACCACCTGCTTGGAAATCCATGTCACCTTTAAACCTAACACCTCCATTGCACGACTTACCTCAAGCCTTTGAGAAGATGCTGCCTAAGTTTGATCCAAACGAGAAGATGTTAGTTGATGACCATTTACAAAATTTTTATTTGGCAGTAGAAGGATTAAGGGCTAGGGAGCATGAGGATGTAGTTTGTATACTTTTCCCACACACCCTTAAAGGAGCAGCAGCATCATGGCATTTTGGTTTGCCTGCAAACTCTATCCCAGACTGGGATACTTTTGAAAGGATTTTTAGAAGTAAGTATGCAAATCAAAAAACTCATGCAGCTCTCATGAAAGGGATGTGCACCTTAAAGAAAGAAAGAAAAGAGAACGTGCATAGTTTTACCCAAAGATTCGCGGCCTATCTTAAGAATTTTTCTGAAGCTGACAAACCCTTGGATAAGGTCCTGATTGAATATTATACCTCAGCTCTGGGACCCGAGTTGGCCATGTTTTCCAAAATGAAGGCCAAACCTATGCTAGTAGATACTTATGAAGAAGCGGAGAAGGTAGAGGCCGAAAAAGAAAGCATTGAGGATTATCCTGAGCGGTCAGGAGAAAAAAATGTTGGGAGAAAAGCTTTGTTATTTACTAAGCCTGAGGAGGAGCAATTATCATATTTCAAGGGAATGGCAAAAATGATGCAAACGCTCTCTAACAGAATCATAGACTTGGAAAAGGGCAAGGAAACCCAAAAGTTATATAAACCTTATTACAAGAAAAGGGAAGACAACAATCAATCCCAACCCCCTCCGCACAATCCTGCATCTATATATGAACTGAACGGAGGTAGGAATGGATAACTTTTGCACTTTTCACCAACAACCCCATTCTGAAAAGAATTGTCCTCAATGGATAAACTCAATGACGTTGGTTATGAATCAGTTGTTGGATTTTAAATTAACAGAAGATAAAGATGAAGAAGGGAAAGACAGCAATACATCAACGAAAAAACAGGAGGATGAGACCATGGTTTTATGGGACTGTGTTTCGTTGTTTGATGCTGAGGAGGAAAAGGAATTGAGACATGAGGGCATCCTGGAAGCAAACGTAATGAGGAGAAGCCAGGGGTTGATTAAGGAAAATAGTCTTATGCTCCCGAAGATCAAAAGACTTCAAAAGAATGTTAAGAAATTTCAAAACAACTTCCCAACTAATAAAATTCTGGAATTTACCATCACCAGTCAAGATCCCAGACAGACCAACATGTTTACTAAGCCCAATGAAGAAAAAATAAATAATGTTAAACCAAATCTCACCGAACATAAGATGGATTATGACATTGTGGAAGATATCAAAAAGGTAAGGGCAAACATCTCATTATTTGAAATGTGCAAGGTGTCGTAGCAGAAAGAAAAACTATTGAAAGCACTTGAAGTATCAGAGGAGAGGCTGCCTACTAACAATCAGCCCTAGGAAGAAGAAGAAATTGGTGAAGCAAGTATGGGAGGTAAGCCTAAAAGAAAGAATCCACCTTTTCTCCTCACTTTTGAAATTTTCAACCACAACGTACATAATTGCCTGGTAGACTCGGGGGCATCAGTCAACATCATGCCACTGTTGGTATGCAAAAAGATAAATGGGAAACCCAAACCATCTACTTGGAGGGTCGTTCAGTTGGATAGAACAAACGTGAAAGCAATTGGGGAAATGGAGGATGTTCTTGTTCGTTTATCTTCGAATGATAAGGTGTGCCAATTTATTGATATTATGGTGGCTGACGTACCAGAAGCTTATGGGCTTGTTTTGAGCAGGGATTGGTTGGCAAAGCTGAACGGATATTTTTCCTCGGACTGGTCACATCTATGGCTACCATATAAAGGAAGCCCAAAACAAATTAAAGTTTTGAGGGAGCCCCACATGAAACACAATGTTACTCAGTTCGAAGGTAAAAATGAACCAATGGATTCTGTTTTGGGTAATTACTTTATTGAGCTAGAACTAGGAAATTATCAAGCGGAAGAAGCCAGCGACACATCAGACGCTCAGCCTGATCTCCTTTGGTTTTCACAGGCTGATGAAATTGACTGTAAAATAGTAGACTTAGCAGTAGAAGTAGATGTTAATTCTCGCACAGTAGTTAGCGATTTTTGGACAATTTTCTTTGATGGCTCTAAAACTTTAGAAGGGTCGGGAGCTGGCTGTGTCCTGATCGACCCTAAGAAAAAAAAGCATTTTCTTTCATGTAGGTTAGAGTTTGAATGTACCAATAACATAGCTGAATATGAGGCATTAGTTCAGGGAATAAGGAAAGCAATTGAATTAAAAGTAAAAAATATAAAGGTGTTTGGGGACTTTGAAATAATTGTAAAGCAAATTCGAAATCAAATACATTGCATTTCTCCTCATTTTATCAAAATGAAGTATGGGATTTACTTAAAGGTTTTAATGCATTTAACATTGTATCGATTCCAAGACTTAAGAATGCAGCAGATGACTTGTTGGCCACCTCAGCTGCGAGGCTTGTGCCTTCTAATAATCGGTGCTCTGTTGAATTGCTTTTCAGGCCTTCAGTTCCAGACATGATAACCAATCTACGAGTGTTTGATGATGATCAGTAGATTATAGAATGCTTGACAAATGACGAGACTTTCAAAGGGGAAATTATTGATGATGAAGAACATCAGGCCAAGTTTAAATTCGATAACTTCATTCCTAAAGGAGTCAGGACTTTAGAACAAATGTTTGATCTAAACGAGAAATTTAAAAGCGAATGTGAAGACTCATAGCTCGTCTCTACAATTCGAGTTGATTAACTTGTGGACTGAAAGGGAGACTAAATATGTGAGTTTGGGAAAGTGTTGCTCCCCAGGTGAAAGGAACAAGTTTATCAGTCTTTTTAAAAAATACAAAGATGTTTTTGCCTGGACGTATGAAGATCTGAAGACATATGACACCAATATTATCCAGCATGTTATCCCCATCAGATCTGGAATCAAATCGTATCAGCAGCCTTTAAGAAAAATGCATCCAAAATTAGAACCTTTAATCTAGAGTGAAGTCAAGAAACTGTTGGATGCTAGGATTATCTTCAAGGTTAGACACTTGGAATGGGTTTCAAATCTGGTTCTGGTAAGGAAGAAATTCAGAGAAATCAGGCTATGTGTGGATTTCAGAAACTTAAATCGAGCTTCGGATAAAGACAATTATCATGTTCCACCCATGGAGCAGATATTGCAAATGGTTTCGGGTTCTGAACTATTCTCTTTATTAGATGGATTCTCAGGCTACAATCAAGTATTAGTAGCCGAAGAAGACAGACTTAAAATGGCGTTCAGAACCAGGTGGGGAACTTTTTCTTACAGAAGGATGCCCTTTGGACTCATAAACACTGGAGGAACTTTCCAGAGGGCTATGGACATAGCTTTCCACGGTCTGATCAGCCGCAGTGTTGTAGTGTACCTCAATGACATCATGATATTTTCAAAGAAAAGAGAAGAAAATGCATTTCATCTAAAGCATATTTTTGAACACTGCTGAAAATACGGCATCTCACTAAACCCCAAGAAGTGCGTGTTTGCTGTTATAGAAGGTAAGTTGTTGGGTCATGTGGTTTCTAAGAAGGGGATCTCCATAGACCCAGAAAGGATCAAAGCCATCGAACAGATTCCTTTACCCCATAATAAAAAGGGCATGCATTCATTTATGGGGACAATAAACTTCGTGCGAAGGTTTGTGCTAGATTTCGCCCAAATTGTTAAACCTTTGCAGCAAATGGTAAAGCAAAGTGTACAATTCAAATGGACCGATGTAGAGAAGAATGCATTTAGCAAAATCAAAACAGCTTTTGCGCACGCACCCTCCCTCAAAATTCCATATTTTGAGAAAGACTTTATTTTGTACACTTTCGCATCTGATGATTCACTAGCAGTTGTGCTTACTCAAAAGGAAGATGGGGGAGATGAGTTCCCCATATCATTTATGAGCACTGGTCTACAAGGGGCCGAATTGAATTACCCATCTGTGGATAAACAATCTTACGCAGTGTTTAAAGCGGTGAAACAATTCAGGCCATACATACTAAAGAACCAGACAAAGGTAATCATTCCACACCCAGCTATGAGGTCTCTTTTCGTACAGAAGGAGTTAGGAGAAAGAAGAGGCAATTGGGTAACAGCTCTACAGGAGTATGACCTCGAATTCAAGCCAGCCTCTATAGTCAAAGGGCAAGGATTGTGCAGACTGATGGCTGAAAGTAAAGACAATGAAGAACATGACTGGGAAGACGAAGCTAAGTTACATTTGATGGATGTATGTCCCCTTTTCACAGCTCCAGACTCCTGGTATCAAGACCTTGTACATTACCTTCAGACGGGATTATTACCGGAACACTGGACTTTTAAGCAAAGAAGAGCATTACATCTTAAATCAGCCTCCTATCAGATTGTTGAAGGAGTATTATTCAGAAAGAATTATGATGGAGTTCTCCTTAGATGCTTAGAAAAAGAAGATGCGAAAAAGGTAATGATAGATTTACATGATGGGCCTGTTGGAGGACATTTTTCCGGAGATACTACAGCTCATAAAATTCTCAGAGCCGGATACTATTGGCCTACATTGTTCAAAGATGCACACGCCCATGTCAGAAAATGTGACATATGCCAAAGGTGTGGTGGAAGACAAGTTAAAGTAGCAGGACCATTAAAGCCTGTTATGATAACAGAACCTTTTGAGCAATGGGGGATGGATATCATTGGAGAGATAAATTCAAATTCTTCTTTGCAACACAAATATATTCTGACAGCAACCGACTACTTCACTCGTTGGATTGAAGCCATTCCATTGCGTAAAGTAAATGAAGATGCGGTCATAGACTTCTTGCAAGATCATATTATGACCAGGTTTGGAGTTCCAATTTCTTTAGTTTTCGATAATGCTACTTACTTTTCCTTGATTAGATTAACTGCATTTTCTCATGAAAAAGGAATTAAGTTGCATTACTCTACAAATTACTATCCATAGGGAAATGGTTTGGCTAAATCTACAAACAAGAACCTGATTAGGATTTTAAAAAATACAGTGATAGAAAATCAGAGGAGTTGGCACTCAGCATTACCAAATGCTCTGTGGGATGACAGGGTCACCCCTAAGGCTGCTTTAGGTGTATCCCCGTATACCCTTGTTTATGGAAAAGAGGCCATTCTACCCCCCAATATCATGCTACCCTCTTCCATAATTGCCCAAGAATCCAGAGGATCAAATAATGAAGTCTTGCAAATGAGGATACATAATCTTTTGAAGGTAGAAGGGTCTAGAGCCAAGGCCAGAGAATGTTTTAAACAACAATGGGAGGTAGTAAAGAGATGGTTTGATAAACACAAAGCTGGAACTAAATAATTCGAGGTGGGAGATTTTGTTCTCAAATGGGACCACCCCCATGATGAAAAGGGAAAACACATGAAATTCCAACAGCTATGGGTAGGCCCTTTCCAGATTGCGGAAAAGTTGGGCCCCTCAACCTATAAATTGCAGGATCTACAAGGGTGGGAAGAGAACTTACCAGTAAATGGTTTAGTTCTCAAACCTTATTTTTCCTAAGTTTTGTTTTGTTCTTTTGTCTTGTACATAAAGAATTTGATTTGGTTGTTTATTTTTATTTGTTTTATTTTTGTTTGTTGTAGTTTAGATCCTGATTGATTTCAATAAGCAAGAGGCAAACTTTTGGTTGCATCGAGTGTATTAGAATTCTGGAGTAATTAAAGTCCTTTAGTATAAGGTTGTGTACTATTGTTTTATCTGAAAGAATTTCTTCTAGTTTAGCAGTTTTCCTGAATGGCTATGAACACATTGAAGTCCTACTTAATCCTTGTAAAATAAACCAGGATCAAAAGGTCTGGAATACTATTTTGAGGCTCCATCCATCTCACATTTAAAATGTCCTAGGGAGCGACAGCAAAAGACCCACGGAAAGGAAGCAAGGTAAACAGTATATTATATATAAATGATCCCATGTCAAGAATTGAAAGCCAAAAGGCAGATAAGAGTCAAAAAACTCCTATAAAAGCATTATGTATCGAAACAAAGTACTGAACCATATAAGTACCAAAATTGCCAAAGTTCTTCTCCGTCCGTGGGCTGAAAGTTAAATACATCTCTCACACAAAAGGACACTCTGGATAGAAGAGCTTGGATATAAAAATTCAGAAAGAAGGGCATGCAAGAGGACTCACAAAGGACAAAAGTCCAAAAGCACAAAAGTGCAAAATGACATGGGAATGAGGAACACATGAATATTTCTGTTTACCATGTGTTACAATCCTATGGTGTCCAAGCTGGAAGCTACCAAAAGACATAGGTAATGAATGAAACTCATCTTCCTGGCCTCAAAAGAGTTATCTTGACTTGAAAAAATTTGGCTTCCTTTCTCCTAAATTGGACTATCATCAATGATTAAAAGTACATATATTTTCCATTCGGGAAATCCAAACATCTAGAAGAATTCAACATGTTGGTTCTATTGATAAACAGTTTGATACTTAAGAAATAAAATTGTCCAGAGATCTAGGTTAACCAGGTAGTCGCCAATTGTTGCAGCTGCAACTGTTTTCCCAAATTTTTGAAATTTTGGACCCTCCTTTTATTTTATACTGCCTAAATTTGTTTGGATTCATGAACTCTGTTTGTTTTCTCACTGTTGCAAGTTGGATTGTTTTGAGGACAACTGTTTTCGTGCTTTTCAAAAAATTGCTTATGTCTGAAACTGTTTGAGCTGTGGGATTTGGAGATTGGATTTCAGATGTTTCCCATTTGATTGGTGATTTCTTTCTTTAATATCGGAAGTCTATTTTATTATTTTCGCTGCTGTTTTACCCGGCCGAAGGTCGGTTGGAACTTAACGTTTTAATTTTTAGTTTTTCGGAGGTTTAAGACAACGCGTCGGAGCCATATTTCCTTATGGAGCCTCCGTTGCAGAAGTTGAACGATGAGTGTTCTGCCGGATAGTTTGGACTTCTCCAATGCCATGTTGTTATTGTGTTGACTTGTTTTGCATTGTCGGAGGTTGGTCGAAGTTTGAGTGGGGGTTGTTTGATCTTTGTGAAGCCGTTGTTTTGGAAGTAAGACAAGCCTTTTAAGCCACCGCAACTTTAAGTTTTTTGAGCACTTAGCGTTTTCATGATTGTTCTGTGTCGTATTAGAAGGTTTTATAACTTTGATCGGGGGTGGCAGTCTGATTTCCTTCCACCATTGTGGCTCCCGAGTAAACTAAGTATCCGCTCCACCCGCTAATGTTTTGTTGGGTTTCGTCGTTATGTTTTTATTTTCCACGGAACCCATAGTCTTTCCGTCTTCCGCCATTATGACTGCATACTGCGCTAACCTCTTGACGCTATGTCGCCCTGGTCCCCGACGAGGCGTTTCCACCTGATGCTTTAGTGTTTAGTCTTTTGGACGTCGATAGACTTAGTGGTCCTGCGGAACTCGTTGTCCATCTAAATCCCTCTGTTGCGGATGTTCCTTAAACTATCCTCCTGATGTCTTAATGGTTCAAGCTATCGATAAGGTTTTTCCCACCATTTTGTGAGTTTTTAACTTTTCTTTGGGCGGCAATGATTTATGTTTCGTGTTAAGGGTTTTGCAACAAAAGCACAGTAGATGGCCTCATTTTGTTGATTAGTTGTATTGTTAATATGGTTAAAAAGATACAGTCCTAATTAATGTTAAATTTTGCAGACGGACTCAGAATATTCCTCAGATTACTGCTGTGAGGAGACATAACTAAAGAATAAAGCTGAGGAAAGTTGACCAAAGAATGACAAGCAGAGTTTTTTTCTGAAATCAACGAGAGCTAAGAAAGGACGAATAAAAGACGAGGCAGAACTAGTGGCAATAGAAGTCCGGGCTTGGAAAGGGCCCATCAGTTACTAAGTTGGCCCTATTTTATGAAGTACTCATAAATCTTAATCTGAAATGTAATGCATTATGTGAATCATGAGCACTCATAAGAGAACAAAATTGGGAGACTAAACGGTTTTGGGGGGCCCCAAGAGTCATTCATAGGTAGCCCAACAGTTTGGTTCTTTTTGTATAAATATAGAAGATCTAGATAAGAACAAGGAATTTTTCCCAGTTAGATTGGAAGACATATTGTAAGAAGAACTATTTCCTTTTGCAATAGAAAATTACAGTTTGCCTGATGGAGAAAGCTTGGTAGAATGTTCAAATGTTATGCTATGGATTTGTTGAAGAGGAACTATTTCGTTTTCAGCTTTTTGTCCATTAACTGTGAGATCGTTCTAACTCTTTGAACCTAAGTTCTCGTATGAATGATCTCTGGTTTATTTTACGAAAATTTCCACTATGAGTAATGAATGTGGTTCATAAACAATTGGCTATCTGGTTGTTCAAATATCTTTAAATGTTCATGTGTTTTGAAAGAAGTATCAGCTATCTGTGATTTTTCATAATGCATACACGAAATACATTACTCATTAATAAGTGACAATCTTGCTCCCTAGGGATAGGTTAGGTAGTTATTTTTAATTTATTGTTGTGTGTGTGATTTAGATGCATGAGAGTCTAAGACGAAAGGTAAGAACCTGCGCATCACATTGTGAACACTCCTTGCATTCTCAATCAACCTGCATCTTAGATAGGCACTTGCATATCATACTTAAAGTCAAAAAATACAAAAATATGTACGGTGGACCGGGCCGCAACCGGTAAAACCTTCTATTTTTGTTACTTGACCTACGGTAGCCGGACCGCAATCCGGACGGATTCCCTACACCAAACAGTCACGGGCTAGTTGGGAACGTTGGCTAGGGAGAATCCCTTGCTGTTGTTGCCTGCGAATTTCCAGGCCTCAACACATTGTTAAATCATGTTGGTTCAAGTATTCTTGTTTTTCTCATTGGGGGAATGGGGAAAATGGACCTACAATGGACATTTTTATTTTTCCTACAATTTCTTGTATGATGATGTTGTCGAATTGTTTTAAGATCATTTGTGAGTATTCTTGAATTAGAAGACAAATGCCTATCCACAAATTCCTTTATCTCGATATTTGTATTTTTTCCATAAGTTGGTGCAAAGTTTATCCATAATAATCCATGATCATGTTGACTTCCTCAATTTTGGAACTCTATTACAAAGAAATGATCTTTCAGCTTCGCATAGTATTTGTAATCCTAATAAACTAGCTATCATAAAGCATTTATCCTATTTCTAAATTTTCATACACAAACTAGCTATCATGGAGCATTTATCCTATTTATATTATCATACACAAGTTACAAGACCATTTCTCATCAATGTTACAATTTCATTCTCTTGTATTTCATCTTAGTAGGTAGCTTGCTTCTTGCTTTTATATGTTTTAGTGCGTTGATTAATAGTTTCCAACAATGTTTTGTACTACAAAAGGATACAAAGAACGCCAGTAATCCTAATTGGCATATCATTGCATAGAGGTTCCTACATACACTTATATGGTAATCTAGCGATCTGTGAATTGATTTTAGATCAATATAACAAATGTCTGATTTTAATATGTCATCCAAATTTGGTTTTGAATTAACATCTTTTGCTAGTAGTTATATTCCCTTGAATTATCCTTTTCTTATTCTAATCCAGATACAATTCAGTACTCAATTAAGAATAATGCAAACTTCTTTATAAAACAAATTTGTGATGTGATAGGTAAAATTCATTATCTTTGTGTAATACTTCTCTTTGAGCAATTTTTTGGTAAGTAAAACTTTTTGTAACAAAGTTTAATTGTTTTTTTCCATAAAAAAGTGTAGAGAAACTCAATTACTCTAAAAATATATATCTTGGAAGATTCCTAACAGAAAGTATCCTTCAGCAAAAATAATGTTTATTTGATTATTTTGAAAATCGTACTGAATCAATGAATCCATGGAGTAGTGTCTTTGTTACTAATTCTTGACTATTTTCATCAATGCCATTGTCAATGTCCTTATTAGTTTCAGTCTCATATGCATCCTTGGCCTAGTTGAACATTTGTTTCCAATTGTCAATTATAACAACTTTTTCCATTTTATAATCACTTTAATGCTTTCATGACCATGTGTACACGGATGCCACCAAAATAATAAGCACTTTTATCGGATTGTATTTTTTTTAATTCACATGTCAGTGGGAACATTGATAATTCTTCCCATTAGGCCCATTTGTTTTCCTTTACACTTTTTGCTAACTTTCATATTTGTAAGAAAGGTAAGATCAGTGAGATTCGCCTTTCGTCCAATTCATTTAATTGCTTCACTTTGTCTATGCGCTTGTTTCTTCTAATATGTTGCGAACATGCAAATTTAGGAATCTCGTCATGTCGCAAAGCTTTCTAACAAGGTTTTCATGTGTATTAATTTTCTAAATTTTCACTTGTGCATCCTTTCAATTTTATTTGGTCTCTTTCTATGCCAAGTTTTCGTATATTTTTGTGTATCTTTTTTAAACAAAATACTATTGTAAATTGAAATGTCAGATGCTTGTTTCTCAAAGCTAGTGTTGGAAGTGTGTTTTGTTTCCTTATTTTGATGATAAAGTCTAACTACTTTTACATTTTTATTCGTGTTCTCTTGTTTAGATGGTTGAAATTATTCACTAATAGCATTTTCACTTATTTTTCTCCTCTCCATTCTAGCTACTTCTAGATCAAATGTCATTGTTTCTTGTTGTGGAGTAACATCGTTCCTAACTAATTTTTCTAGGGAGCTTAGAGATAAACTTTTTTAATATCTATATATATTGTTACAAGAAAATATTGCATATATGTTAGTACTTGTTTTTGCTACTTTTTTGCAGTGGCTCAAAATGAAAATGTTCTATGTCATTTGATATCAAATAACATTAAATGCCTTTAATGTTTTTTCTTACTGGATGGAATTTAACCAACATAGTGGTCGTTTCACTAGACCATGTGCAAATTTATATCCCACAAACATAGGATATCCAATTGTAGACAAGAATACCATCTTTTATCTTTCCTTTTTCATATGGCAATGCCAAATGCACAACTCATGCTAGCCAATTTGCTACTCTTGGAACATATTTGTGAATATCAATATTGATATATTGGTCTATGCATCTAATTTCAAAAGAATCATTATGCAATATTGTATTGGCAACTTTTTTTTAGAATATGTGTTTGAAGAAAGGGAGATCATATTCATGATGTGTTAAATGCAACGTGGTTTCAAATGAACTTTCACCATATGCACTGGTGAATTCATGAACTCATTCAAATCCATTTTCCAGCATCTTGTTTTGTATTTGTGCCCATTGTTGTTCTATGTTTTCATATCTCATAACCTCTTCATTTTTTCCATGACTATTGACTGTGTCAATTTGTTTTTTGCACAAGAGTGGCTCAAAATGTTCAGCAAGAGGATTTCCATCATGAAACAATATGTCATATGTATTACTTATTAAAGTTGAATTGAAATTTAAGTATGGTTTCGTTTATGTCTTTGACCAAACTCTTATGGGTATATTGAGCCATTTTGACAACCAATGTATGTAGAACATGTCTCCCTAAAGGCCTCTATCTTTTGGTAGTAGAAGAATTGAAGTTGACTTCGATATTTATTGTAAATAAACCTCTAAATCATTGACATTGTACATTTACATCAATGAATATGTGTTCAATTCATGTCAATAAGATACAAGTGTTTCATTATCATTTATTTGTAAGAAAAAATTGAAATGTTATATTGTACCCTCTCTCAATTCTATAGATGTGTATCTATTTTGTAGTAGGACATTGAGAGCATCAAAAAACAATCTATAGGAATATATGCAAAGTCATCCAAGTGGTATAGATTGTATTTGATCTGTAAACAAGAGGCTTATGGCCACTGGTTTCACCAACACATATACTATGCAGAATAAAAATCTGGTCTATGTTCTTGTAGCAATAATGAGTTCAATTTTCTTTGTTGCTAACCTCCAACAAGCATATAGATATGGATATGTTTCTTCTTGTAGGTTTCCATTTTTAGTTTTCCAATACTAAAGCTCAATCAAGGATACAAAATCTTGCTATTAATGGCCATTAGTGATGTCATGAAATTGGGTCCAAAGATAGAACCTATCACTAATGGCCATTAATTTTGAGTTCTGACCCAATTTCAAGATAATTGCTTGGTTTATTCATTGTGGTGATAAGGCTAATGTATGTCCATAAATTCAAATGGAGTGTGCGATCTTGTGAAGTTCAAATGGCCAATCCCAACATTGTATCAAATAAATACATCTCTAATAATGTTAAATTCCAAAGCTTCAATAATTGACACTATTTGTATTATCAACCCCATTTGAATAAAATTTGTGTTTATATAGATTCAAACTTCAACTATATACCTCTATATTCACTAATATGGCAAGATGAGATGTGCATATGACTATTATGATGCAAAACAAAAAGGTGGCATCGTCCCAACATTCCAAGAAAGCTACTAAATGCGATCGATTAAACAGTCGAAGGTTCACTCATCTAATTTATTTAGATGTATTGGTTGCAAGTGCTTACATGGAATTCTAGCTCTAGCATATACAATTCAAGTCATTTCTCTAGTTGTCGAGGTTTAACTGTCTAAACAATTCATTTCCATAGTCATATTTTCCTTTTGCTTGGGTTAATTCCATTTTTTTCTTCCCATCCCATAATGTGAGGGTGACAAGATTCACTAAAATGGTAACAATACTATTGTTGTTAACAAAAATAGTGCCCACATATTATAGGTGATCAAAACAATCCATATCCAACAACAATGATCTCATTTATAGCCATTCAAAGCCTTTAAGGGATATTACGCTCAATTGAGTATGTACAAAAACAAGGAATATCACCCAACATCCATTAAAAACACTTAAATAAGGTACAAAATCGTGCAACATCCATTAAAAATAGCCTGGAAAGGCGTAAAATCACCCATCATTCATTAAAAAAATGCAAGCAAGGTATAAAATCACCCGGCATCCATTAAAAACATCCATGCAAGGTAAAACTGAACAACATCCATTAAAAGCATCTAGGCAAGGTATAAAATTGTGTAGAAATTGTGTAGAAAAACACCCGAGCAATGGAGAAAATGTCCCATGCAATAAGAAAATTCCCAAGCAAAGAGGAAAAATGACCAACGATCAATAAAAATACACATGCAAGTGAGAAATCACTCAACAATCACTAAAATGATTTTAGCAACTTCTTACATTGATGCAACAAATCTGAGATCTCAATCGTTGATATCTAGGATTGGAGTAGCATTCGACGTGTTAGAAATAATGTATAAATGAATAATTGTTCATCATTGGAACTATAATAGGTGATTGTTGGAATTAGGTTCAAGCTAGTTACAAATGTCTTAACTATTTTTAAAAACTAGATCCGCTATTTATGGATCTATGGAGTTGGTTTATTGTCCTATAAATGTAACATATTTCTCAATCAATAACAATCAAGTGTGAGTGGTATAGTTTGTCTCACATCTATAAATTCCATTGTGCATTATTTTGAGATGGTACAAAACTCCCTCACATAAGGTCCCAGGGTCATGAGAGAGTTATGAGGGTTTATTTGTTGTAGGAGTAGATTAGTTTAGGTGAGAGTAGATTTTGTTTGTGAGAGATTGCTATTTTTTTTTAGTGAATATGTGTGGCAAAGATTTTCCCAAGAAACATTAAAGAAAGGAAGTGTTGTGTTGTCTGAGAGTTTGCAAAGGGACTTGCTTTAATATTAAAAAATGATTGAGTTTCCACTACTGTGGAAGGTCCGTATGGAAGATGAACCATTGTTGTGGATAGCAAATCATTCAGTACCCAAATAAACCTTCAATATATGCTGCTAAGAATAGTGAAGAACCTTCAATATATGCTACTAAAAATAGTGAGGACATGAAGATCATTGTGAAGAGGTTTATTGTCTAGATTGTAGTGAAGTATTTTGTTTCCAAATATATTTGGTTTTGAATGCCTTTCTGGGGAAAAAAGGCTCAATAGAATGAAGAAGGATCTCAAACTAAGAAGGAAAATTTTCCATAGATATTTGGAAGAAATATTTTTTATATGTCGTTCATAGGGTCTTCCCCATTCAAGCTGGACGGCATGAGTGTGGTGCTTACCAATCTTAGAAAAAATGGTTATGGAACATTGTGGCAGCCATACTAGATATTTTTTATGTTCAATGTTATAGTATGCCAATCAAAAGAAGAGATTCCAACTTATCTCACATTAGATCCCATAAGTGATACACGTGTTCTTCCAATACCTACTGGTAATGTGATCTTTGGTGCTAGTGCATAGCTAAAAAATGTAATTGGAAACTAGGCTTGGTGGTTGATATGATGGTTCAATATTGATATAGAATACTTTCCTTGAGGAGGTGGTGATCAAGAGGAGAATAATAATGAGGATGTAGAAACAATATTTAGTTCCTTCCCTCTTCTCAATGCAACTAGTGGTTTATTTATGCTTCTTAAGAATATGCCTATGGAAAAGTTAATTTGAAGAAAGTCATGGAAACATTCTCCGTTGAGATACCCTTGGAGTAGACAATGGTGGCTTTTCTTGATTCTTTGATCATTGGAAATGTGGGCACTTTGAGCACGACACCATTTTAAAAGAATGGAAATAGCCGTGTCGATTAGCTTCCAAAAGATATATGTATGAGATAAAAATCAGAACATGACAAATTCTATGATGTTGATGACAAGGTAATGAAGGAACTAATCATATGTCAAATCCACACATGAGAAGGGGGACTTATTATGACTCAAAACCAAAGTATGGAAGAGGGATTTCTTTATTGAGGGAGTTCTAAGTTAAGACAAACCTTCAATAAATGGAAGGAAATCCACATAAATTTGTTCCCTTGGAAATATGGTTGGGAGAAGGAACCGATAGAAGTCGAGAGAAAGAATGACAAAAAAAGAAAACATATTATGTGCAAGAGAGTGACCCAATTGGATTTGTGTTAGTGTCCAAGATCATCAAGTTTATGGTATGGAATCATAAAAAATGGTTTCAAAGTAAGTGCAAGTCAAATTCAAAGTCAGCATTGAAGTCAAAAGGCTCAAGTCCAAGTGTGAGTAAAAAGATATTTGTTATGTAATGAGTGCGTCAAAAGTGTCAAATGAGTTTAAAAACCAAGTTGAGTAAATTTTATGCTAACTAGTAAAAAGTGAACTATTTGAGAGATATTGATCTAATGAGACATGTAAAGTCTTTGAAATAAAGTCTTTTATGTTGAAAAAGTTGGTTAAGTTGATGTTTTAATGTAATTGGTTGATAGCCAATGTCAAATCATTTTTTAGTAATGTAAAATCATGATCAAGGTGAGTTAATTAAGTTTTTCAAACCATGGTTATAGGTGTTTTGTTGGACCTTGATCAATTCCAACAAGAAATAATTTTATACAATAAATGTTTAGTCATATGAAGAATATTATAGGTGTAAGTAAAAGACGAAAGAAAGTAAAGAAGAAGCAATGAATGACAGACTCATGATGCATAAAACAAAGGTTGATAGAAGACTACTGTGAATGACGAAAGATAAATAAAGAAAACTCAAGATGAATAGGTATAACAAAAGTGATACATGGATGTATTGGACACATAATGAGGCTAATATTGATATTATTGTAAAGCATGTTGAATGTGTCTTGTACCTGAGAAGAAATGTTTTTATGATGGATATGTGTTGCACGGGGTGCATAAATAGTTGTACCTAACACTCTAGTGGTTTTTGTGGTCCAAAGTTGTAAATCTTAGCCATAATCAAGTCAATTCCCCCATGTGTTTTGAATTCCCTATTGAATAAAGCCTACATGCATTAGTGTGGTAGTGCGTGTAATCATGTAGTGTGTATCCTTCTTATGGATAAAGAGGGTGTGGCATCAAGTTGTGGAATCAACCACTCGGATAGGTATTAGGGTGGTGGAAAGCGAACTTGTATCTAAGCTTGATGGTGATTGAAATAAGTTGAATCTTCTATTAAAGGGGGGATGTGAGATGGAGTAATCTTAGAATGTGAAATGTTGTAAGGGACCAAGGTATGATAAAGGATAGGTTAGCATGTTGATGAACCATGTAGGTGAAAAAAATTCCTAGAGAACTGACAAGTACAACAAATGGCACCCATGTATCTCAATATATGGATTGTTTTTATATGGACATTAATAATCAGTTTTATGCGGGTACAAAAGATAGAAGCAAAACTTCAAGGATGAAGACCATAGTGAAGAAATCCTAGTGTGTGTGTATTGTAAATCAATTTCACCATCATGATGGTTAGTGGTCATACAAAAAAATGTTATTTTGAAAAGTTCTTGGTGATCTAAAAACCATTTTGTAGTGCAAGTTCCACGGTACCTAAAAACCCCTTGTCATGATAGTTGGAAGCTTGTGATCAACCAGAAACCACTTGGTGTGATGTATGGTTCATGGTAAGTTTAAACCACTTGCGAATTGTAATGGTTAGGGGTAAGATGCAAAATCTTAGGATGATTTGCGATGAGGGGAACCCGATAAAATGAAACAACACACTAAATCCCATCCATATGGAATGTAAGAGTTGATGATGAGGACATGTTGAGGAAGAATTTACCTAATAGAGAGTCCATTTATCCATTAAGGGAGAGTGTTGGAAATAATGTAGAAATGCATAATTGTTCATCATTGGAACTGTAATAAGTTGTTGTTGGAATTAGGTTCAAGCTAGTACAAGTGTCTCAACTATTTTTAAGAAATTAGATCCACTATTTCAATATCTGTGGAGTTGGTCTATTGTCCTATAAATGTAACATATTTCTCAAGCAATAACAACTAAGTGTGAGTGAGATAGTTTGTCTCGCATCTGTGAATTCTGTTGTGCTTTATTTTGAGACGGCGGTGGGAGGATAAGAGTTGTTGGGACCTCCATTGCACAAGAACAACCAACAATGAAATAAATCTACAATTTTGATTTTATATATCCCATATTCACACTTTTACCATTCAATGGCAGTAATTAATAACACAGAGAAGCTTCCATTAGATCACTTGCAATAGTTAAAAATGAAGTAGGAACAATATATCAATCACATAATGGACACAATATTTTACCCTCGAAACCCAAATGGGAAAACCAACATTCAATGGTTGCTCAGCCTTTTATTTCAGCAATGTGTGGATTACAAGGTGGCTTCATTACATCTCATGGATCTATGTGTCTTATTCTCCCTATTGCAAAAATCCCTTTGAGGGTCTTCTTACAAGGACATATAAGAGAGTTGAAGTAATGGGAAGGCTGAGGGACTAACCTTTCAATTCATCTCTCCTATTTTTATTTCTTTATTCAATTAAATCTTGTTTTCTCGTCTTCTTCTTCTTTCTCTGGTTTGTCTTATTCACATTTTAATACACATTTTTTATATGGTATTGTAACATTTGAAAATTGCTAGATTATGTTGCAGGTACTAAGTATTACAAACACTCAAGAGTTCGGATCCATTTCGAATCAGTATTTTTCTAAAACAACAACAACGATATGCATATAATTTTTAACTACCACCATTATTCTACATATACAAAAGAATCATAAGAGTTAAATCAATTTTAAAGTTATCAAAGAAAATTATATTGTTTTAAAATAAGTCAAAATTTTAAAGCAAAGTTTCTAATAATAAGTTGAAATCATGATTTGCATCATCATTTCTACCAAATTTGATAGTAATTTTCACAAAATAAAAAACCAAAAAAAAATAAAATTATATGAGCGTTCCACACCATTGACAAACCAAAGACTCGAAATAATAAATCAATATTAATTAACTTAAAACAAAATGTAATTGAAGTTTCGAATAATTTCCCCACCACTCCTAATAAACCGTGGCCCAAAAAGTAATAACCAAAATGTATAATAAGTTTCTAATCATTTCCATTTCATATGAAAATCATAATAAAAATTAAAAAAACATTCCATATAATTGTAAGTAAATAAATTATTTGTAGACTTTAAATTGTAACCATATCTAATGAATAAAAATGCATCGTCTAATATTAAAAATAAATTAAAAACACTAACTAATAATTATAAAATCGTTAAATAAAAATGTTAAATAATTTTACAAAATCACTTCATAATTCATTTTGGAAAATAATCAAAATTGTAATTTTTTATTAATAACTAAAATTAAATTTTAATATTCTTTTAAAAAGTTTTATATTTTTTAATACTTACTATTTTGAAGTGGATTTTCCTCATGGAGAGTATAACTATGATTAAGTACCTAATGTATAGAAGAAGAAAAATTAAATAACTTGGGGATTCCAAAAATTACTTTAAATTCTAGTCAAAACCACCTAGGGCTAAGTGAGATTGGCATAATGATGACATGTCTTGATTAAATATGTGGGGGATTGAGGAAAATGTCACTTTGCAAAATATAGATGATATTGAAAATATTATTACTTTGAAATTCAAAGAAAAGTTGTGATGTGATGAAAATTTAGAGGATTAGAAAAAAATATGATAGTAGAAGAAGGTCATTAACCTTAATCTTGAATATAAAAAATATCTTTTTGTTTTAACTAGTGTAAAGAAAAAGATACACATAGCTAAAATAAGAACGAACTCTCATGAGCTACATAATGAAACAAGGCCTTGACCCTTTCCTAAAACTCTTGAGCTACATAGTGAAATAGGGCATTGGACCTTTCTTAAAACTCTGTGGGATGAATGGATCTGTCATCTTTGTGAGACTATGAGTGTTGAGGATGAAAAACAGTTCCTCTTACATTTCCAAACATACACCCACATAAGATCTAACTTTCAAAAAAATTGTTACAATATGAACCTATCCAACCTTCTATCTCATCAAAATTATAGTAATTTAAGAACGCTCATCTCCAATATTTTTTAGCACATAAATAAAACTCTAAAACAAACCAAGTAGTTCATTACCTTTCTTTCTTAACCTCCAATAGACCAAACTTGATCTAAGTTGACGTTAACTATCCTCGTCGTCATTAATTTCCTATCATTTTTAATTAATAAACAAATCCTTAACATTATTATTATATATTTTGAAATATTTTAAATTGTTTTCATTACTTAATCATCCTTTAACACTTTTTTTTGGCTACTGGGAAGAACCCCCCTGACTAGTAGGTTTGTCATTGGCTAAGTTACCACGAACCAAGGGCATCTAAGTCGTCAAAATCGCTTGGGGATCGCACCCAACCTGGACCGCATCAACCCTTAACATGGTTGGATTTTTTGTATCCGTGAGATTTGAACCGACGACATTTCCGCTTAGGGGGCATATTAACCATACCCCACCACCAACTATTCTACATCTCACAGATGATCATCCTTTAACACTTAACTTTATATATATATATATATATATATATATATATATCCATTTTTTTTACTTTATAGTCTATAAACCACAATTCAAAAAAATTAAAGATGGATTTGAAAACTCTTTTGTGAAGTTTCAATTAGGGCATAACTTGTGATGATCGCATGCATGAATTTATAGGTATACAGTTCTTCAACAATTTCAAAAGGATTAAGCCTAGATCTATTGCATGGGTAGCTGACAAAAACATTAGATAGGATATGGAGCTTAGAAGGATTGAAGATTCATTTACTCCTTTAATGAACACTACAAGGATGGGTTCTCTCTTTAGAACAAAATAGACCAATAGTTTAAATGGAGGTCAGGCAAACCAAGATTCTGGATGAGAACGAAGCTACACGACGACTTAAAAGCAAGGCCAAAGTGGATTGAAAAGGGGAATGGTAATACCAAATACTTTCTCAATTATCTCAAGTACAAGAAACATACTAACTCATTATGGAAGCTTGAAGAGGAAGATGGAACTCAGGTGATGGAGTTCAAGAATCTAGCCAAAGCTAGTGTGAATCACTTCAACAAACTCTTTAAAGAAGATGAGGGGGATTTTGTTGCTTAGATGGTTAAATTAACTGCAACCTACCATTTATTTGTAAATGAGGGATAAAATAATGAGTTGATGGAAGAGGTTACTCTAGAGGAACTTAAGGAGGTTGTCCAATCTATGCAGAAGGATGAAATCCCCAGACCACATGGTTGGCAAATAGAATTTTTCAATTCTTTTGTGGAGATTTTTTAAAAGAGATCTCTTAGCTACTATTAAAGAATCTAGAATCAATGGGAGGATACTAGCAGTATTTAATGTTATTTTCATTTCCCTCATTCCTATGGTGGATAATGTGACCAAGTGGGAGGATTACAGGCCTATATCCCTTTTCAATTGAATATATAAGTTTATTGCCAAAGCCATTGCGAGAAAAATGAAGACTATTTTATCCAACTCCATATCTTACTAACCATTTACATTTTTGAAGGGAAGACAGATACACGATGCCATTAACACCGCTCAAGAGGTGATGCATTATGAAAAGACTAAAAAGTTTCCTACTACCATTGTTAAGGGTGACCTTACAAAGGCTTACGATAGAGTTAATTGGTTATTCCTTAGACTGGTTCATTTATAGGTAGGATTCCATCTACAATTTGTTAATTGGGTTGTATCATGTGTACAATCAATCTCATTTGCAAATTACATAAATGGATCAACTTCCTCATTTTTTAGATCGGGGAGGGGATTGAGACAAGGGTTCCCTTTGGCCCCTCTACACTTCCTTTTGGTAGTGGAGGGTCTAATTAGGGCCATTGTTCAAGCTTGGTCAAATGGCTCACTAAGAGGCATCAAGGTTGTAGTGAATGTTTGTATCACGCATCTACTTTTTGTAGATGATGTCCTCCTTTTCTCAGATGGATCTAGGAGAGATATTGCCAAGTTTAAATCTATTTTGGATCTCTTTTCAAATGTTGTTGGTTATGGAGCCTGATCTACAGAGATATTGTTGAGCAGCTGTGTTTGTACCCCAGGTTTACTATACACTCATTCCATCTGGGGGTGCAGGGGGACTTAGTCCCCCCGCGGGGGTCCGGGGGGGATGGGATATGTGTTGGCCAACAGTTTTGCGGACCCATGGTATTGGGTTAACTGTAGTATTCTCCCATGGTATTTCCCCTATAAAAGAAAGCATTGTAACACGACTGTTTGTTGTGTTGTGTTGTATTGTATTGAAAACAATATATGTGATTGTGTGAGAGAGACTATGAGAGCATGAAGAGGAAGTGCAGCGGTATTGCTACAAGTTGTATCCCTTCATCTTTCTAGACGGTAATAAAAAGACTAGCAATTTCTTTGTGGACATAGCCCATCGTTTGGGTGAACCACATTATATCTGTGTCTCTCTGTAATGTGTTTAATGTGTTTTGCATCTTGTTTAATGATTTAACTGTATATTTGCTATTGCTCTGCAGTCCTGTTTTCAAACAAATGCTTTTGGAATGATTGTAAATGATAGAAAATATTCAGTAACAGTCATGAAGATGGTACATGATAATATTGATTGGATTCTCTCCTTTTTTGCTTATGAAGTAGTGGACTCTAAGGATGGCCTCAAATATTTGGGGTTCAAGCTAAAGCCTAATGATCATTTAAGAAGGGATTGGGCATGGTTGATAGGAAAAATAGAGAACATACTACATATGTGGTGCAATAAGTCGTTGACTAGAGGAGGAAGATTGATATCATTGAAATATATTCTAGAAGCTCTCCCTATATTTTGGATTTCTTTGGCATATGTACCAGTGGGTACATTGGAACATATTAGGAAAATGTGTTATAATTTCTTATGGAAATAAAATCATTGGATGGGGCCTATTCAAGGGTGGCCTGAGATAATATTACTCTGCCTAAGGAACTAGATGGTTAGGGTTTGAAATACCCTAATTTTTTTTTAAAGGAGCTTGTCGGCTAAGGGAATATGGAGGATATTGAAGAGTGAAGGCCTATGGGTCAAAGTGGTTTACAAGAAATATATTTACCCACTTCCTATTGAAGAATAGTTCACAATTCCTAGCAAATTGAGTAGAAATGTCTCATCAATGTGGAGGGCTCTTATATATTCATTTGGATACTAGATAGTATGGAAAGTTGGCAATGGTAGAAATCTTTGACTTGGTCAAGTCCCTGGGATTGGAAGTACTGCTTCTCAAAGGCTCCATGTTCATATGGTCAAATCTCTCAGAAATTGAGGTATGTTGTTCATCAGTCAAATAGTTTTGTCATTAATCACAACTATATCAATCAAAATTGGTTAAGGGTTGAGGATTTGGATTTTAAAGATGAATATAGTCTTATCTAAAATATATATATTAAAGATTTACAGGATTTCCATATTCAGTTGGTGGATAGGGAGAAAGAACTAGTCTAGTCTAGGAATGAAAGTGGTGGCTCCTACAATCCTTTAAAAATGAACACGTTCTTGTGGCTAGCCTTACATAAAAAGGTGCATGTATCAGAAATTATGATTAAGAGATACTGGATAGGGCCAAGCTGGTGCCCCTATGTAAAAACAGTAATGAAAAATTAAAGCGTTTATTTATCCAATTCCCATATAGTGCAAGGATGTAGGATTGGGTTTTTTTGATAAAAGGGAGTTCATTTCATTTAGAATGCCTTGTACATTCAAGATGCCCTTTTTCATGGATCAACAACAGGGCACACAAAGAAACCTAACACTACCACCATTATTGATTGGAGTGTGTAGATGGCAAGGAACATGGAAATATTCAATGATATCTCCATATCTCCAGAAATTTATGCACACAAATGTTTGGCCACTCTCATTCTATTCCCACATGACAAATTACCTACAAAGATGAGAAAAGTGGAGGAAGAAGTTCTTAACAATTCTAGAAGCTGGGCATAATATGATGGGGCTTCTCAGGGCTAGCCTGTCAGGTGAGATGTAGGAGGCATTGTTTTCCTATTAGACCTACACTGGATAAAGTTTGCAGTGGGTTCGAGTTAATGCAATAACAATATTGTACAATTGTTGGCCTTAAAATTGAAAATGTCGATTGCTCTTTCCAACGGTACCATGAAGTGACACGTTTCTTGTGACTTGCAACTGGTTGTGGACTGGATGAGATTGAAACGACCGCCTAAGTATATTTATCTCCTTGCTATATATGAAGAATTGATTTAAATTGCAGGTATGTTTCAGCCCATCGGTTTTCAACAAATTTTCAAAGAAAGGAATTCACAAGCTGACTAGTTGTCCAAGCAAGGCCTCCAGGTGGTTGAATGTATGTGGCATCAATAGGAACAAATCAATGATAATCATGGAGCATGATCCAAGTCCATTCCCTAAATGATTGTTGGGACATATACCAACTAAAAAGGTATGCCATGAAGGATTCCAACAACTACAGGTTTACATATGTTTATGAGAACAATTTTTTAATTGTAAAATGACTACAAGCATACCATATAGTTGTAAGTTATTTTCTATTTTTGGGAGCAATGAGCAAATCTTGCTTTTTCTGTAAGATACTATAGAAAAGCCTCACTTTGCTGATGTAATGTATGTCAAGACTTTCATAGTTTCTTAACATTTTGTATTATTACAATCTTAATGAAATGCGAACTCTTTTTTTTAGTGAAACAAAAACTTGAGAAAGAAGTTGTGCATAACTTTGCTAACCATTCTGGTAAGATTGGGTGCAAATAGTATTATTCAATCATCTTAAAAATATAAATGAATTCGTGACTTGCAATCCAAATAAAACATTGATTTTATTTAATATTGCTTATTATAATCGTTAGCTTCAATTATATCCTTTTGATATTGTGCTTAGCTTTGTATGTTTAAGCAAAATATAGGTTATCCTTTTTAGAACTTAAAATGGATTGTATTGGTTTCTGAGTGGAATTGGAGAGCGATGGGAGAGCGAGGGTTTTTGCAGCTCGGCGAGGGTTTTCGCAGCTCGCAAGATGGCGCTTCCACAGATTTCTGTTGGGATGGTTGCGATTGTGCTCCCTCGTGGTACTGATCGTCTCCATAGCCGACCCTTCTCTCCGTCACTGATCAGTGGTTTATGTCTTGGGTTTTACGATGGGAGAGCAAGGGTATTTGCAACTCGGTGAAGGTTTTCGCAGCTCGCTAGATGGCGTTTCCACAGATTTCTGTTGGGATGGCTGTGTTTGTGCTCCCCCATGGTACTGATCATCTCCATAACTGGTATTTCACTACCTTCTCTTTTCTGTTTCGACTACGGTAGATAAGGTCTTTGTTTCTCCTTTTGGTCGGATTCTGGGGAAATCTGTCATACCCTTTTTCCCTTTGACTCTTTCGTTGTTGCATTCCTTTTTTTCTTGGACAACCCTTCTCTCCGTCACTGGTCAGTGGTTTTTGTCTTGGGTTTTACTGTTTGTCTTGATTTTTCCATTAGTTGCACCTGACAACTGGAGTCCCTCCTCTTCCGAGGACTAGTACCAACCAGTTTAAAAGAAGTGGGAATTTTTCATTTTCTGTCTCGGCGGATTTGGCCGTCTTTGAACAGTTATCCTGTTTTTGGTAGTGTCTGTCGGGCTGCGGCTAGTTTAAGGTTTGATTTTTAATTTTGTCTTCGTTTTTTTCTCACGGACTGAAACCCTAAGGGATAATGTGGATAGAGAGTATCTTATTTCTTTGACAAGGGTTTTATCTGGTTGACAGTGGGCTGGTTTTTAATTTTGGCGTTGCCTTACGCTGTTTTCGTTGGACTCTTTAGGGTTTGCTTTTCATTTTCGCTCACGGATTGTGGGTTTGCCCTAATGCCTTTTGGTGTCTTATTGGAATCTATGGCACTGGATGTGGATTGTTATAGCGCTTGAGCTGTAAGGTTTTGCGCTTCAAGCGGATTCTTTGGCCCATTGATAAGGACTATTATTATATCTTCTGGGAATCGACTATTTGCTTTATTTGTGGTCGCTCCTTTGGAATATTTGGCACTGAATATGGACTGTTTTGGTTTTGCGTTTGTGCTGTCGGTTTCTTGGTGACAGTATATATTTCGGCTTGCGCCGGTCTGATTTCAGGATTTGGGATTTCATCTATCTCTATAAATTTATGGTTGCCTTTTCAGTGTTGATGCGAATTCTGATTTCATTGTTAAGTATTATAATTGGCATCTGATATCTGCATCTATCTTTTAGGTTTAGATTGTATGGGATACTATTGATTGTGGTACCTGGCACCTTGGATTATCATTCGATTCACCTGGCATAGTCGATCTGATCTCTGTAGTTTTTTGTATGAGGATTGTATGTTATTGAATGGAGTTTTATACTTGGTGGATAGTATTTGCTTCTGGTTCACATGAATATATCTGTCCTACTATTTTATATAGATGTTGCATATCAGAAGGTTTTAATTGTCCACTATAGATCTCATTTATATGATGTCGATATGATTATCTGATCTGTTTTCATCCCTTTTCCTATATTGTATTGCCTGATTAGTTTGAGGTGTTGAACTATTTTATTGGACTGACTTAGATTTCTGGATTGTATTGTTATATTGGGACCTGCCTGTCCTCCTCCTTTTTATCTGTGCTATATCTGAGTCCTCTTACTGAATTACTGTTTCAAAACCTATTTCCCTTTGCCCAAAGCCCGGGGATTGAACCAGTGGTCTGCTTTTTGATTGAGTCCTCTTACTGAATTACTGTTACAAAACCTATTTTCCTTTGCCCAAAGCCCGGGGATTGAACCAGTGGTCTGCTTTTTTATTGTGTATATTGATCAGTTTTAGGGACTGTCTTCTGGATAGCTTTCCCCTTGGTTCTGATGGTGGAGACCCATGATGGGTCTCCTGACCCTAGTTTGGACCATGGCCCTGCCCGATATCAAAGGCGAAGGAAGGCAAAGGCATACAAAAGTTTGGAAGGAAAACTACGCTATGTGGTTGGTCGGGATATTTATATGGATAGGGTGGATGCTTTGAGTCGTCGGGCTTTAATTGGAAGGTTGGAATATGCCTCCATGGAGAAAAAAGATTGGGTTTCTTGGGCTTCTGAGTATTGGAAACCTTTTCTAACCTATGTTCCTTCTATCAGCCTATTGGTCCGGGGATGGATAGTTTTTGTCTTCTTAGAGGACTCACATGCCTCTGAGGTATTAAGCTGTCTATGGAGGGTTGGCAATGGTTCTTTAGTGCTTGATCGTTGGCATGTAAACTTCGACCCAGTAAGAGAAAGAGTAAAAAAACGCCATATGTGGGCTATCCTCCCAGGACTTCCTTTCCCACTCTAGAATCGTTCTCTTTTGGAAGGTGTTGGAAACACTATAGGCCGGTTTGTGGCTCTAGACGATGATTTTATGAAAATATTTGATAAAAGGAAGGCTAAAATTCTTGTTGAACTTGATATCACTAAAGGCCTCCCAGCTGAAATTGAGATTCTCTGTCATGAACGCTTGTTTATACAACGCTTGGATTTTCAGGGTATTCCCTTTAGGTGCAGTGTCTACAGAGAGACTGGCCATTTATGCCATGAATGTCCTTCCATTTGTAGAGGGGTTGTCAAGCACTCCTTAAATGATTCATTTATTAAATCCCCTATTTTATCTCCCTCACAGGATTGTACTACTCCGGTTCAAAATGTCTCCTCTCATGGTCATTTAAAAAATGATATTTCTCCATATGGGGAGGTATCAGATCTCGACCTGGATATCACTGATTCAGTGATTAGTAGCAAAAAAGCTCCTTTTCCCTCTGACTTCACTCCCTCCCTTCCTCCCCCTAAGGAGCCTAACCAGTTGGATCCTCCCTTGTCTGACTCATTGATTCAGGAGCATTCCCCATCCACCTATGTTCCTTGTCCCCCATCAGCTCCAATACAATCTGGAGCTACAAATGATGCCCCGAACATTTATGTTCCCCCTCCTACCCCATCGTCAGACATCTCCCCTGTACCTCTATTTACTGAGGCTGAATTCCCCCCTCTTTCCACTTCTGGGAAGACTAGGCCCCAATCTTCTGGTTCGCCCCCTATTAGCCCTGCAGTTTCTCCTTCCTTTGCCGATCCTTCTTTGAAAAAATATTTAAGTATTTTCTCTGATAAGACACCTCTCTCCCCCTCGGTTCTCCCCCTTGATTCAATTCGTTTTGAGAATGTTACTATTAGGCGGAAGAAAAAGTCTTCTAAGCCCCTCCATGATTCTACTGATCCACTCCAAGCTCCTTACACTCCCCTTTCTGAGAGATTAAAAGCTGATGAGTGTTCACTTACTTCAACCTCCCATCGGGTCCTTAGAGCTTCGACCCCTGACTCTTCAGTTTCCTAATGCGCATCCTTTCTCTGAATATTCATGGCCTAGGGAGTCTGGCCAAGCAAAAAAGCCTCCGTCATCTACTGTCATCTCTCTCTCCTGATGTTGTCCTTTTTCAAGAAACTATGACTAGTCCTTATCCTGCATTATTTGCCTTTTCTAAGCTTTGCCTGGGCTGGGATTTTTGTGCTATGAGTTCAAATGGTCTCTCTGGAGGCATTCTCTCTGGCTGGAATCCTAAAATCATTAAATGCAAATCCTTCCATACTGTTGCTGGTATTCTGCTAAAAGCCTCGGTCAGGGGATCTTCCCGAAACCTCTCAATTTTAAACTGCTATAATCCCTACCTTAATCGTGTTTCTTTCTGGGAAGCTGCAGCTTCGGGAGGTCTTCTTTCTATGCCTAATCTCATCTTAGTAGGGGATCTAAATCTTACTTTGAATGCATCAGAAATCTGGGGATCTAAAGCCCTTTCAGATCCTTTGGGTCCTTATTTTTTGAGTCTTTTCTCTGATCAGAAATTAGTGGATGTTGCTCCTCCCTGTGCGGGTCCGACTTGGAGGAATGGGAGGATGGGGGAAGAAGGTATTTCTAAAAGACTGGATCATTTTTTGTTGTCAGAACAACTGATCAGCTCTCTGCCAAAGTATAGAACCTGGGTACACAGAAGTGGGATTTCTGACCACTTTCCTATTGTCTTGGAGTGGATAGACCAACTTAATCACAGAGCTTATCCATTTAAATTTAATCATACTTGGTTATATAATGAAGAATTTGTTCAAATGGTTCGCTCTGAATGGTCTAATATTCAACTGGACCCCTCTCAGGATGCCATGCATGATCTCTGCTACAGACTCCGCCTCCTAAAAGATAAGGTTAAATCTTGGACTAAAGTTGAAGCTATAAAAATGAAGGATAAGTCTACTGCTTTGGAAGAGGAAATTAGCTTTCTTCTCCTCTCATCTGAGTCAGCTATTCTCAGCCATGAACAGCATCTTAAGTTGTGCTCTCTAAAAGAAGCTCTACAAAAATTGTATGATCATGAAATTTCTTCTGCAAGACTTAAAAGCAGAATTACATGGGCTCTTAAGGGGGATGTTAATACCAAGTATTTTCATGCTGTGGCTACAGCTCGAAAAAATCAAAATGTTATCTGGAGTCTAAAAGATGAGATGGGTACTTGGGTTTCTGATGATCAAAGTCTAAAAGGCCTGGGTATTAAACATTTTAAGACGATGTTTGAAGATGATAAGATGACAAATCTGGAATCACAACTGAAGGTAATTCGTCTCTTTCCCCCTTTTATTAGCATGGAGGATAAAGATTCCTTTTCTAGACCTGTTTCTATTCAGGAAGTAGAAAGGGCTCTTAAACTATTTAAAAAAGAGAAAGCTCCTGGACCGGATGGTTGGCCAGTCGAGTTCTTTTTGTTCTTTTTTGATCTTTTGGGTCCTCTCCTTGTCAATGTGGTGGAATCAGCCAGAACCTCAGGCAGAGTGGCTTCGGCTCTCAATTCTACCTTTCTAGCTCTTATCCCCAAGACAGATCTTCCTGTTACCTTCGCAGACTATCGTCCTATCTCCCTTTGTAATCTCTGCTATAAACTGATTTCCAAAGTTGCAGCTATGAGGCTTAAACCCTTTTTGGATGCTTCCATCTCTCCACAACAATTTGGCTTTCTTAAAAATCGGCTGATCCAGGAACCCATTGCTATTACTCAGGAAGTCTTGCACTCGGTCAATTCCAAAAATAAATGTGCCCTCATACTCAAGCTGGATTTATCTAAAGCCTTTGACATAGTTAATTGGACCTTCATTCGACTTTTACTTATTCAAATTGGGGTTCCCCTTATTGGAGTTAATTGGATCCTAGGTTGCATTACTTTAGCCAATTTTGTTGTTCTAATTAATGGCTCATCTTCCTCTTTTTTCCCTGCTTCGCGGGGTCTAAGGCAGGGCTGCCCTTTATCTCCGCTTTTATTCATTCTGGTCATTGAAGGGCTTAGTCTCTTGATTGAGGAAGCTTAATGGATTGGAAAGGTTAAAGGCATAAAAATCTCATCAAAGCTCTCCCTCACCCATCTACTATTTGTAGATGATGTGATTCTTTTTGGATTGGGCTCTGTTGAAGAATGGCTGGCTTTCAAAGGTATTCTGGAAATTTTCTGTGAGGCCTCAGGCATGTGTATTAATGTGAACAAATCTTGTTTTCTACAAAAAGGTATTGATGAGACAATTCTCCAGAGAATTACAGGTATCCTTCCTTATAGGTCTGCAGTTTTTCGGAATGGGTTTACTTATCTGGGATATTTCTTGAAACCAAATTGTTACCTGGTTAAAGACTGGCTCTGGATGGTATCAAAATTTGAAAAGAAAATTTCTCATTGGACAAACAGGTTTCTTTCCATGGGAGGTAGGCTTATACTTATCCGTGTTGTTCTTTCTAGCATGCCTGTCTATTGGATGGCTTTGGTCCCGATTCCATCTTCTATTCTAGATAAGCTCAGAAAATTAATATTTTCCTTTTTATGGGGATCTTCTGATAAGACTAAAAAATTTCATCTAGTGGATTGGCATCTTTTGGCTCGGCCCACCTCCCACGGTGGTTGGGGTATTAAACACCTCCCTAGTTTCAGTCTTTCTTTGAGAATGAAATCTTTTTGGATGGCAGTCAACAGCAAAGGCATCTGGAATCCTCTGATTTCCACTAAATATATGAAAAATAAGCCTTTTTATTTATGGCTCGGGGATAAGAATTTCAATTATTACAATGCCTCTATTATCTGGAAAGGCTTCATTGCTACCTTAAAATGGATTGGCAAAGGAATTTCCTGGCAAGTTGGTAATGGTGAATACATTTGCCTGGGTGCTGATCCTATCGTGGGTATGGGATCCTCTTTTACTCTGCCTAGAGGATTGAGAGAATATTTAGAGGATTATGGAATTTGTTCCTTAGCTCAGGCTCGCAATCTTACTCCAAATGCCAAAGGTTACTGGTTCTCTGCTGACGATCTTGATCTTATTGGTGAGTGGAAGTCTATTTGGGAAAATTATGTTAGGGGTCTGGAATTTGGACGTATTAGGTTAACTGACCAAATTGATTCCCTAATTTGGACTCATCATAAGTATACTAGGCCGTTATCTGCTGCTGAAGGTTATTCTTGTATTATTTCAAATAGTTGTTCGGAATTAAATGACAAAGTTCTGAAAATTCTGTGGACCTTGTCTATCCCTCTGAAAATAAAATGTTTTACCTGGTTAATGATATTTCAAAAGATATTAACTTGGGAACAATTGCAATCTAGAGGATACAATGGACCCAGTCATTGTATTCTCTGTGAGAATAATCTGGAAGATATCCAACACTTATTTTTTTGCTGTCCTTTCTCTGTCTGTTTTTACTCTTATTTTGAGGAAAAATTCAGATGCTCTTTCCCCATCTACAGTTCTGTACACTCCTTTTTGGATTCCTGGTTCTCTAGTATTTCGAAATCTACCCCTTATTTCTACTTGCCTCTGTTTATATTTTGGGGAATCTGGCTCACTAGAAACTTCAGCCTTTTTGAAAATAAAAATCCTTCCCTCTCAGCTTTGATTGCTAGAATTGATAGCCTGCTAAATACTTTCCCTGTGCCTATGAAATTTCATAAATCTCGCATTATTGGTCCAGACCCAATTAAATGTTTTCCATGTGGATATTTTGATGGTGCTGCAGCAGATTATATTGGAGGATCAGGTTATGTGATTTATATCAATGATTATCATTTTTTCAGTTTTTCCATGGGCTGTGGTAGAAGCTCGAATACTAGAGCAGAATTATTGGCTTGCTGGGCAATTCTAAAAGTCAGTTTTCTTATGGGTATTCCTATACAGCTGATTTATAGGGACTCTTTGGTTATTATCTCATGGCTAAATAGCATTTCTGCACTTGATGTGCCTTCTCTGATGCACTGGTGTCGCGACATTAGACTTTTACTTCAAAAGGCCCCGTCGGTGACCTTTAGACATACATATCGTGAGCATAACATGCAGGCAGATGAACTCTCTAAACAAGGCATGAAGTTGGATATGGGCCTTGTTTCATTCTCAGAATCTTTGGATGGATTGATTGTAAAACAAGGATTATTAAATCTCTTTTAGAGTAGCTGAATTTTTTACTTCAGCATTGGTTCCTGCTATTGATGATTACTACTTGTTGTTCCATGATGAGTCCTTCCTACAAGCATGCAATGCTTTGATTTTGTATGTCTGAAGTTCATCTTCGATATTTATCAGTATTTTCTGACCTGTATATCAGGGATGATGAGTAAAGTCTGCTATGATCAGACTTTTTCCCTTTGCTTTGGCTACGGTTTATGTCATTTATTTGTTGCTATTGGTATTGGGATCTGGCACTTATATCGCAGATTTGTATATGATATATCTGCTGCTCTGTATTGATATCTACTTTGGTAGATGCATGGACATGGGAACAGGAAATCATCATTCTGATATTGTAAAAGATGTCTTTTGATTCATATGAATAACAAAGACTGGTATTTTTTCCTCTGAAAAAACTTAAAAGGGATCAACTTGGCAAATGTGCAATTTTAACCATACGAAAGAAATGATGTTCACTGGATTATGTTAATTTGGTAAATTATAGTGTATACATATTTTAGTTACCTATTCATATTTACAATGGATCCAACTTGTTTATTTTTTTTGAGTAATATAACCAATTAAAGGAATACGAGTTATTGTCTAAGTCTTGAAAGATTCAATTTTTCAAATTGGTAATGGACGTGATAATGAGTTCTATTTTTGTCCTTTGTAGATGCGTCTTGAAGGAAAGTATGTAGTTGATGTAATCAAGAATATTGACATAACAAAAATCACATTTTCTAGTTTATCTTCTTAGTGATAGCTACATGCTTCATTTGATATTGCCTAGTAAACTACATTGTTTGGTCAATTTGATGAAGGTGGAGAAAAAGTCAAATTCTACATACATTGGATGTCTAGAGTAATATATTAAAAAAAAAATATTTTAATTTGTATTTGAAAAATTATACAATTAATGAAAGCATTCTTGAAATAAATTTATCAAATTTAATAGCTATACAATCACAACCATAGTTGTTAAAATTAATTTTTTTTGCCTTACGTATAAGTCCATCTTGTTATGAGGTTGATTTTCTAAAGTTAATTAATTCCATCTGGTTATGAGGTTGATTTTATGTTCGTGACTCATTTACATTTAAAATCATTATGATAATTATATAGTCTTTAAATAATTGAGCATTTCACATTTATGATTTTTACAGTTATGAATTCTCAATAATTAAGATATATGTTTTACTAATAGGGATAGGATAATATATTTTTTAACTCACATTTTGTATCGATATCTTAATAGCATATCAACATCATCCATATTGAATTTGAATGGAGGTAGTTCTTGTTTTCATGGTGGATTTCTAGGATTTTAGTTTAGTCAGGGTTCCATGGAGTATTTTACAAGTTTTTTAGATCAATTGGTGTTTCCTTGGACTCTAATGGGGTTTTCCAGGTAAAGTATGTGGTATCAGGCCAAGGAAATTCATCCCTCTGTATCTTTTTTGTAGTCTTTTCCAGGTGTTGGTTTAGCTTTTAATTATGCTTTAATGAAAATCAAGTATCAATTGGATTGTTGTGATTATGGTCATCAAAATAGTGTCACAGTTGGTTTTACTAAGTGCTCGGGTTGGTGGGTTAGTGTTGTCAGGCCGGGGAGGTCACATGGCCCTCGTTTCTAGAGAAAGGCTTCTTTATCCTTCCTTTCCGTCTAGTGTTGTATCGAGAAGACTAGAAGGACATTTGGAGGGTTTTTTCTCTAGTGTTTCCAATAAAGATGAGTCAACAACTTTGGTTTCTAGTGGTTCTGCAACGGATGTTTTTCTCACAGCGGTAGTTCCCATTATTGACGCTAGTGGAAAGCTACGAGCCTGGACTAAAACACCCCATCTCTCGAGTGAATGTGGCCTACACGGGAATCGGTAATCCACTAATCCTAGGGGTTCACTCAAAATATTTCTACCCAAAGCTAACAAACGTCATTGTGGATATGTTGACATGAGTGAGGTTCTTAACTATTCTAAGAATGGGATTGTTAGAAGTTTTGTGGGAAAGAATATGAGTTTTGACCATTTCAAGATTTGGGAAATGGAGAATTGGCATGGTATTTTGGGTTACATTCTACGGGTTATTTCCTTGGTCAAGGGTTGAAAGGGATTTTTTGTTAAGAAAGCGGAGGATGCACAAACCGTAATAGATATTCATTAGCAAGGAGGTTTTCTTCTGGTTATGATGAAAAGATGGACTCCCTTATTTGACATGGAATGTAAAAGGGTTTTCATGACGATACTCCAGGCTAAGTTGTCAAGCTTGTTAGTTCAATTATGGACCTCATATATTTTCAAATGTATTGGTGAGTTTTTGAGAGTTTTTTTTCAAAGCTTACTATAGTATTTTGGACTGTGGGGTTATGGCAATGAGTCGCATGTGCGAAGACACTAGTTACAAACTTGGGTTGACCTCCACATGAGGTGATGTGGTAGTGGGTAGTCAATGTGTTTGGCGTAATGTATATTTTTAGGCTACACTCATGAGTGTCGTGTTTCCCTAATGCACGAAGATGCAGGTTGTGGACCTAAGTTGTTATCCACATGATGTGACTTGATAACAGGTAGTCACTATGCAAGACATCATGTATATTCCTAGACTACACTCACGAGATGATATGGATGTGACGTGATGGTGGGTGGTCACTTGGTGACATAGTTTGTGCTCCTAGGCCCCACTCATGAGATGATAGTGTTGTTCATGTATATGTAACTTCGGAATGTATTTCACTTGTATTTCTTATATATTGTAACCCGATGTTTATTCCGGGATGTACTTGAGTTATGTCATGCCCCGATGTTCCTATCAGGAAAGTCTATAATGTAAACAAGTCATGTCAAGTCATTGTGGGTAACCCTCCTATTGTTTAAGGGTTAAGGTCCCCGTAGTTCTAGGGCACTAGGGTTATTAGACTCTCCTAGTGAGGTCGGCCCTAGTAGGGTTTTAGTCATGTCGGGATTAGTATAAATAGAAAGTTGGACTCTCTATTTATCATACAACTCATACACACTCAAGTGTAGTGCATAGTTGAGGAAGGAGAAGACATTGGGGCTAGATAGAAAGAAGGTTATTGTTGTTAGGAGATCACTTACTGTTTTGGGTTCTACTTTTGGTGTTGATTCTATCTCTGAGGAAGTTGCGGGGTTTTCATCATTTATGGTTTCCCCAAGGATAAACACTGTGTTCATTGTCTCTTGTGTTTGATTGTTGTGCTTGTTATTCTCTCAGTTAAAGATCCTAATATAATGCTAGCTTAATGATGAAATTCTAACATGGTATCAGAGCTAACCTGAGAAGAAGACACTGTGCAGCTATGAGAACTAGGGATTCCTAGTTTGTTGACCTTCCTCCACAAATTTTCAGCAAAAGTAAGGTGGAATAACTCTCCTCCTTAGGGCACATCTTTATGTCGAAGCAGAATCCAATTCTGAGGTTTTTCAGTTTTGGACCCTACACTACTACCGGAAATTAGGGCTTTTCACAGAAGAGGAATTTTTCAGTGAGCCCAGGCGTGGATTGATCTCCTCCCCAAAATCAAAGTTAGGGATCAAACTCAAATCATTTGGTTGGACAGAACTCCAGAAAAGAAAAACCCTAATTTTCTACTAAACCAGCACTGCAGGATTTCAGCTCCAAATCTAGATCTGACATCTTGACCTGGTAAGATCTAAATATTTTGTATTTCCATTTGAGGTTCTCAGTTTAAGATGTCTCGTGATACCAAGCTTGATGAAAAGCTTGAGGGAGCTGATAAATTTCGAGTCTGGAAGTATAGGATCTCCCTGGTCCTAGAAGAAAATGAGTTGGACTCCTATAGCAATGAGGAGGTTCCAGTTCCAGAGGGAGATGAGGCTAAGGCCTTGCATAAGAAGAATTTGGTTATGGCAAAGAGAAACATTGCTGATTCTATCAAGGATCACCTCATACCACAGGTGTCCTCCCTTGAGACACCTAAAGCTATGTTTGATGCCCTAACCAAATTGTTTGAAGGGAAGAACATAAACAGCAAGATGACTCTGAGAAACCAATTGAAGAATGTGAAGATCCAGAATGCTGAGACTATTCAGTCTTACTTTACAAGGGTTTCTCAGATCAAGGAGTAGCTAGAAGCAGTAGATGAAGAAGTGAAAAATGCAGAGATTGTGATGACCACCCTGAATGGTCTTCCTAGATCATGGGACTCTTTCATTCAAGGTATCTGTGCCAGAAAGAAGTTAGTCAAGTTCAGCAGATTGTGGGAAGAATGCTCTCAAGAAGAAGCTCGGATAGCAGCTCAAGAAGAGAATATGGGAAGTGAATATCAAGCTCTCATATTTCACTCCAAGAAAACCAGAAGGAGCCATCATCACTCCAAAGGTAAGATCTCACAGTGCTCTAGAAAATATCTGACTACTATTAGATGTTACACATGTGATGAGAAAGGCTACATATCCAAATTCTGCCCTAACAGAAGAAACCTAAAGAAGAAGGGAAACAAGAGAAGACATCATGCTCATGCTGCAGAGGATGATGAACCTTCTACAAAGAGAATCAGACAAGAAAGTGATGATTCTTCAAGTGAGGAAGAATATGTACTAATCTCTGCTCTCACGGGAACTATTTCACGTGGAAGCAATTATTGGCTCATAGACAGTGGTGCTTCCAAGCACATGATAGGATTTAAAGAATCATTTGTGAAGCTATCTGAACATGAGTCACCTCACAAGGTGAAACTTAGGGATGACTACCAGTATCCAATAAAAGGTAGTGGTGAATCCTCCTATAAACTAGATTCTGGAAAGTCTTTAAAGATGAAGAATGTATTATTTGTTCCAGGACTAAAGAAGAACCTCTTCTCCATATTTGCATTGGATGCAAAAGGAATGAGGGTTGCTTTTGTAGATGGCCAAGTTCTTATGTGGCCAAAGGGAAAGACTTTTGACGATGCAATAGTGATTGGAGAACAAGAAGGAGGTCTATACAAGTTGAAGGGCCAACCAGATCAAGCTTTGGTTCATGACACAGTAGAACCAAATGAACTTTGGCATAGAAGGCTTGCACATGTGCATTACAAAGCACTACCACTTGCGAGCAAAGTTGTTGAAGGTCTTCCAGAAATACAAGCAAAACATGAAGGGGTCTACAAAGGATGTGCGAAAGGAAAGAACACAAAGAAGACATTTCCAAGCAGTGAGAGCAAAGCAAAAGGAATCTTGGAAATCATCCACTTCGATGAATGCGAACCAATGTCATCAAGCTCACTAAGCGGGTATGTGTACTATGTTTCTTTCATTGATGACTTTTCTAGGAAGACATGGATTTACTTCATGAAGAATAAAGATGAAGTGTTCAGCAAGTTCAAGGAATTCAAAGCCTTGATCAAGAACCACACTAAAAAGAATATCAAGACTTTTCGATCAGACAATGGCGAAGAATTCACTTCAAATGAGTTCAAAGAACTATGTAAAGACTCGGGGATTAAGAGGGAGTTTTCCATCCCTTATAATCCACAACAGAATGGAATTGCAAAAAGGAAGAATAGAACCATCATGGAAGCTGCAAGAGCTATGCTTCATGATCAAGATTTTCCTATGCATCTTTGGGCAAAAGCAGTCAGAACAGCAGTGTATGTACAGAACCGTACTCCACATAGAGTGCTCAAGAACAAGACTCCTGAAGAAGCCTTCTCCGGCAAGAAACCAGAAGTCAGCCATCTTAGAATATTCAGATGTCCTGTGTACATACACATTCCAAAAGAGAAGAGAACAAAATTAGATCCTTCAGGAAAGAAGGGTATATTTGTGGGATACTTTGAAAGCTCGAAGGATTATAGAATATACTTCCCAGAGTTCAGGAAAATTGACATCAGCAGGGATGCAACATTTGACGAAGATTTAGCCTACATCAAATCCAGAAAGAAACCTACTGAAGAACCTGAAGAAGCAGAAGCTCCCAGAATTCATGATACAATCATGAAAGAGGAAACTCAAGAAGAAGATCGAGAATTTGAAGAACCACAAAGACCTGTAGATCCACCATAGGATAACTCATAAGAGGAAACTTGCTTAGGTACGAGATATTATCCAAGGTGCAGGAAGATATGGGGTTCCAGAAGAGAATCTCAGAGAAAGAAAGAGGACCAGATCCTATTCCAGTTATGTAGCTTTACTATGTGATTTTATTGATAAAGAACATTCCAAATATGAAGAAGCGGCAAAACAGAAAGAATGGAAGGATGCGATGATCAAAGAGTATCAATCGATCATGAAGAATAATGTTTGGGATGTTGTCCCAAGACCAGAAGGGAAGTCAGTTGTAACTTCCAAATGGATCTACAAGATCAAGCATGCTGCAGACGGTAGCATAGAGAAATATAAAGCAAGATTTGTTGCTCATGATTTCTCATAGAAAGAAGGAATAGACTATGAAGAAACCTTTTCACCTGTAGCCAGATACACTTCCATCAGATTGGTACTTGCTCTGGCTGCAGTGACGAAATGGAAGATACACCAAATGGATGTCAAGACTACTTTCTTGAATGGTGTAGTAGAAGAGGAAGTGTATGTGGAGTAGCCGCTCAGTTTTGAGACTCATGACAGGGAGTCTCATGTGTGTAGATTGAAGAAAGCCCTGTACGATTTGAAACAGGCACCCAGGACATGGTACGACATAATTGATAGCTTTCTATCTAGTTTGGGCTTTACCAAGAGTAAAGCAGATTCCAACCTTTACTACAAGGTTGAAGATGGCAACCCAGTGATGCTTCTACTATATGTAGATGATCTGTTTGTGACAGGTATGGATGGGTTGATTGTTGATATGAAGAGAAAGCTTGATGTCGAGTTCGAAATGAAGGACTTGGGTAGGATGCATTATTTTATAGGTATGGAGGTGTGGCAGACTACAGATGGAATCTTCCTTGGATAAGGGAAGTATGCAGTAGAGATCTTGAAGAGATTTGGGATGATGGACTGCAAGGCATTAACCACACCTATGGCATCAAACCTGAAGCTATTGAGTGATGCTTCATCAGAGACAGTTGATGCCATGATGTATCGTTAGATGATTGGGTCCTTGATGTACCTAACGAACACGAGACTAGATATTTGCTTTGCTGTGAACACCTTGAGCCAATACTTGACAAATCCAAGACATGTTCGCTTGACTATTCCAAAGCATATTCTGAGGTACCTGAAAGGTACGGTTGATTATGGGCTCAAGTATAAGACTGATCAAAGGATTAACCTGGAGGGTTATGTTGATTCAGATTGGGTAGGCAGTGCCATCGATAGGAAGAGCACTTCAGGGTGTTGCTTCAGTATGGGATCAGGAGTGATCTCGTGGTTTAGCAGGAAGCAATCCCATGTGGCACTGAGTACAGCTGAAGCAGAGTATGTTGCAGCCTGTTCAGCTAGTTATGAGGCAGTATGGCTGAGGAAGCTACTATCTGATTTATTTGATCTCCAGTAAGATGCTACTTGTATATACTGTGACAACCAGAGTTGTGTAAAGTTTTCAGAGAATCCAGTATTCCATGACAAGTCGAAGCATATCGAGATCAAGTATAACTATATCAGGGATATGGTGCAGAGAGGAGCAGTGAAACTCCAGTATGTTGCAACGGACTAACAAATAGCTGATGTATTGACTAAGCCATTGGCTAGGGTGAAGTTTGAGTACTTCAAGGAGAAGCTTGGTGTTCTCCAGATCGATATTCCTCCCAAGAGGAATTGATGTGTCTGTGCTGAGTCATTCTGACATGGTGAGAGGATTGGTTCCTTCCATGGTCAGATATAAGTGTTGTGCCCTTCCAACATGGTGAGAGGATTGGTTCCTTCCATGGTCAGATGTAAGAGCTATGACATGGTGAGAGGATTGGTTCCTTTCATTGTCAAGTGTATGTGATGATCCCACATCCATCATGAAAAAGGGTTGGCTCTGTGAAGACACATCTAGTATGAAAAAGGACTAGCTCTGTGTAGGTCCCACATCCAGCATGAAAAAGGGCTGGCTCTGTGAAGACACATCTAGTATGAAAAAGGACTAGCTCTGTGTAGGTCCCACATCCAGCATGAAAAAGGGCTGGCTCTGTGAAGACACATCTAGTATGAAAAAGGACTAGATCTGTGTAGGTCCCACATCCAGCATGAAAAAGGGCTGGCTCTATGAAGACACATCTAGTATGAAAAAGGACTAGCTCTGTGTAGGTTCCACATCTAGTATGAAAAAGGACTAGCTCTGTGAAGACTCATTTAGTATGAAAAAGGACTAGCTCTGAGTAGCTGCCACATCTGGTATGAAAAAGGACCAGCTCTATGAAGACTCATCTAGTATGAAAAAGGACTAGCTCTGAGTAGCTGCCACATCTGGTATGAAAAAGGGCCAACTCCATGATGCCTCATCTGGTATGAAAAAGGACCAGCTCTGTGATGCCTCATCTAGTATGAAAAAGGACCAGCTCTGTGAAGACTCATCTAGTATGAAAAAGGACTAGCTCTGAGTAGCTGCCACATCTGGTATGAAAAAGGACCAGCTCTGTGATGCCTCATCTGGTATGAAAAAGGACTAGCTCTGTGATGCCTCATCTAGTATGAAAAAGGACTAGCTCTGTGATTATACATCCAATATGAAAAAGGACTGGCTCTGTATAGGTTCCTATGATGAGAAGTATCAAGAGATAGCACTCGTGATGATGACCCAATGATGATCCAGATATAGTGATGATGATCTAGATCCAGTGATGATGATCCAGCAATGATGATCCAGAACCAGTGATGATCCAGATCTAGTGATGATGTCCAGTGATGATCTAGATTGAGTGATGATCCAGATCCAGTGATGATGTCTAGTGATGATCCATATCGAGTGATGATCCAGATCTGATGACTTGAAGATGAAGATGACTTGAAGATGACGAGGACTCGATGATGATCCAGAAGATACAAAGAAGAAAACTTGTGCTGAAAATTGTGTCAAAAGAATGCCTTCCTAGTTAAGAGGGAGTGTTGATATATATGTAACTTCAGAATGTATTTCACTTGTATTTCTTATATATTGTAACCCGATGTTTATTATGAGATGTACTTGAGTTATGTCATGCCCCAATGTTCCTATCGGGAAAGTCTATAATGTAAACAAGTCATGTCAAGTCATTGTGGGTAACCCTCCTATTGTCTAAGGGTTAAGGTCCCCGCAGTTCTGGGGCACTAGGGTTATCAGATTCTCCTAGTGAGGTCGGCCCTAGTAGGGTTTTAGTCATGTTGGGATTAGTATAAATAGAGAGTTGGACTCTCTATTTATCATACAACTCATACACACTCAAGTGTAGTGCATAGTTGAGGAAGGAGAAGACACTGGGGCTAGATAGAAAGAAGCTTACTGCTATCAAGAGATCACTTACTGTTTTGAGTTCTACTTTTGGTGCTGATTCTATCTTTGAGGAAGTTGTGGGGTTTTCACCATTTATGGTTTCTTCGAGGATAAACACTATTTTCATTATCTCTTGTGTTTGATTGTTGTGCTTGTTATTCTCTCAGTTAAAGATCCTAATATAATGCTAGCTTAATGATGAAATTCTAAGTGCAGTAATGCAAATAGTCACCTAGTGATGTAATTTGTGCTCTTGCGATGTACCCACTTGATGGCTTTCACATAGAGATAACTTCATATCATGTATAAATCGAGAGATGTCAGTAGTCGATGGTCTGGGTACATATTTGTAGCAGTTATGATGGTGATGATCATGTTAGAAGAATACCTTCTTTATTAAGAGACATTGCTGAAGATTTTGTAACTTCTGAAGATCTTCTTCTTGTACTATTGATGTGTCATTGTTTTATTATTATTGTAATCCCTTTTGGATATTATTATTGTAATCAATCATGTAAATTACCTTGAAAGAATCAATGTAAACCCTTTCAGTTGGGTCGGTGTAATATCCCAAATACTGATATTTTCTAATTCTATGCAAAATTACTTAAATAACCAGGCATGCAAAATTGCCCTATATTATAGCTGAATTTAGGGTTAGGGTTTGCATGATAGAATGAAAACTTACCATTGATAAGCCAACTGAAATTGCTCCAAAGAGAATACGCATGCAAGATAAACTAAACTAATGAAGAAATAACCTGATTTTCCTCCGTAATACCCCCAGCAGTCTGAATCAACTAAGGATGACGTTTTTTATGAAGGGATGGTCAATTTCAGTTGAAAGTTGGTCAAAGTGTAGGTGTGCCCGTGTTGGAGAGGATGGCTGGAACATAGAGGAGTTTGGACCTCTCAAGATACCCTGGCGAATTGATCTACCTGACTGATACTCATGCCCCCACACCTCTGTATTCTGTTGCTAGCTGCTCCAGGTGAGAAATTCGGTGGCTAATAATCACTCAAGGTAGTAGAGTGATCATGTCAGTGAGGATGTAGGCCACATGCAGAAGAAATGTGGTGATCCAGAGTCCCAGTGAATGACTTGGGTTTCTTGTCTAAATGCCCCAGCTGTACGGATGAACCTGCAAATAACATTTTGGCATGCATTGGAACACTGAATAATGGTGAATGCAATAGATGCAGTGACAAACCTGGATGGTTTATCCTGAATGAGACTAGGGAAGATATCTCACTGTTGAAACCCTGTTAGCTGAAGACGTCGTCTTCAACCCCAAATGTTATGGTCGCACACTGTGATGCTACTCGAGAGCTCCAAAATCAATAATAATCAAAAGTATCTCTTTAGGCTCCCTCTTCCTTCTTGAATAGATCCTTATGCGCTTTTAGGGTTCACGTGTCACTTTTAGGGTTTGTGCTTTTACTTTTGCATGCATGCGATTCTAATTTGATGTTGACTTTTTAAGCCTAAAGAGAAAAGGATTCTTTTAGCCTATTACTGACTTTAATACTGAATGTGTCTCCCCAATTGTTATAAGTACCAAATGTCCTCAGTCAATCACATCTTATGCAATACCCGCTCGAACCTATGGGGATTAAGTAGGTTAACGAGTGTTTTGTTGCCTAATCGAACAAGGACATTATAGTCGGCCTTGAAGAATCTAGAAAGAACATGTTATATTGTACCTATGTGAAGTCATCCCTATCAAACTAGGAAGTTGACCTCATAAGGAAAAGTCACTTAGAAAACAAGTATAAATAGGGGAGGCACTCCCCTCATTTGGACACATCGCTCACTCAAGAAAGTTCGCAAGTGAGAGAAGAAGAAGAACAAGTTCACTTAGGAGAAGAGTAGCTTCTTGGAGAAGACATCTTATTCTTGAGCTTTGTATCTTGTCTTATTCTTGAGATCTTTGTGTGGAAGAGCATTTTTCTCTTGGTTGTACTAGAAGACAATGCACTTATTAACGAATCTATGCTGAAGAAGTTTGCTTGGTTTTCTTCCATATTAGGGTTTCCTAGAGGAAAATATTTGTGTGCTTTTGTCTTATTGTGCTTGTCTTTATTTCAGTGATCCCATTGTTTATGGTTATTGTATGAAAAAATAACCTGATTTTCCTTCGTAATACCCCCAGCAGTCTGAATCAGCTAAGGATGACGTTTTTTATGATGGGATGGTCAATTTCAGTTGAAATTTGGTCGAAGTGTAGGTGTGCCCGTGCCAGAGAGGATGGCTAGAACATACAAGAGTTTGGACCTCTCCAGATACCCTAGCAAATTGTTCTACCTGACTGATGCTCACACTCCCACACCTCTGTATTCTGTTGCTAGCTGCTCTAGGTGAGCAATCTGGTGGCTAATAATCACTCAAGGCAGTAGAGTGATCTTGTCAGTGAGGATGCAGGCCACATACAGAAGAAATGTGGTGATCCAGAGTCACGGTCAATGACTTGGGTTTCCCGACTAAATGCCCCAGCTGTACGGATGAACCTGCAAAGAAAATTCTGGCATACACTGGAACACTGAATAATGATGAATGCAATAGATGCGGTGACAAACCTGGATGGTTTATCATGAATGAGACTAGGGCAAATATCTCACTGCCGAAACCCCGTTAGTTGAAGACGTCGCCTTCAACCCCAACTGTTGTGGTTGCACGCTGTGCTGCTACTCAAGAGCTCCAAAATCAATAATAATCAAAAGTATCTCTTTAGGCTCCCTCATCCTTCTTAAATATATCCTTATGCGCTTTTAGGGTTTGCATGTCACTTTTAGGGTTTGTGCTTTTACTTTTGCATGCATGCGATTCTAATTTGATGTTGACTTTTTAAGCCTAAAGAGAAAAGGCTTCTTTTATCCTACTGTTGACTTTATTACTGAATGTGTGTCTCAAGTTGTTCTAAGTACCAAATGTCCTCAATCAATCCCCTCTTATGCAGTACCAGCTCGAACCTATGGGGATTAAGTAGGTTAGGAGGTGTTTTGTTGCCTAATTGAACGAGGACATTACAGTCCTCCCCGCTTGAGAGTGCTTGTCCTCAAGCAACTGCAAACTGGGATGCTACAATACCTATTCTCCTTCCCATGTGGCATCCTTTGGAGTTAATTCTTTCCATTGTACCAAGTATTCTCTAATCACTTTGTTTCAGAGTTATCTTTCTCGAGTCTGTACGATCTGTTCTGGAATTAGTACCAATAGTCCCTCATTATCTAAGGGAGGTAACTTTGTTGATGGAGCAACGTGATGTACAATGGTATTTTTCAAGCTAGACACATGGAATACATTGTGAATTTTGCTCTCCAGTGTCAGTTCTAGTTCATACGCCACCTCTCTCACCTTCTCGATAACTCTGTATGGTCTATAGAAGCAAGGTTTCAACTTTTTCGCTCATTTCTTCTTAAGTGAAGACTGTCTATAGGGTTGGAGCTGTAAGTATACCAGATCTCCAACTTCAAATCTCCGCTCAATCTTGTGCATGTCTGCACACAGCTTCTGTTGATTCTGGGCTGTCTATAAGTTCTCTTTCAGGATTTTAAGGATGTCATGACTATCCTGTATCCAATCCTTTGCCTTAGGCGCCCTACTGTCTCCGAATGCTACATCTGCAAAGTCCAAGGCATCATAGCCATATAATTCCTTAAAAGGTGTCATCCTAATAGACATGTGGTAGGTAGTATTGTAGCAGTATTCCCCTAAGTGTAGGCAATTAATCCAGGTTCGTTGTTTCCCTGCTGCATAATTCCTCATATACCCTTCAATTCACTTGTTGAAAATCTAGATATGTCCATCACTATGGGGATGATAACTCGTGCCGATAGCAAGCTCGGTTCCCACTAACCTGAATAGCTCTTGCCAGAAGGAACCTGTGAATCTATTGTCCTGATCACTGACAATGGTCTTGGGTAACCCATGTAACCTGAAGACCTCTCTGAAAAATAACTCAACTACCTGGGCTGTAGAGTAATCAGATGATATAGAAAAGAAATATGTGAATTTGGTCAGTCGATCAATCATGACATATAACCAATCTCACCCTTGGACCTTGGGAAATCCTGTAATGAAGTCCATGGAGATACTTTCCCACTTCTATTCTGAAATGGGTAGTGGCTGAAGAAACCCTACTGGATGGATGTGCTCAATCTTGTTCTGCTGACAAATGCTACGTTTTCCGCACGTGTTGCATAACCTCCTCCTTGAGGCCCTTCCATGAGAACCTCTCTCGGATCTGCCTGTAGGTCTTCAAGAAACCCTGATGTCCTGATAGTGGAGAGTCATGTGCCACCTATATGATTTTCTTTCTTAAAGTTGATTCTGGGACGAGGTATATCCTGCTCTTGTAATAGATGATGTCATCAAAAATTCTGTACCTATGATTCTAAACCTGCCCATCCAATAATTCGCAAGCGAATTTATTTTTGGAGTACTCTACTAAGAGAAGAGCCCTCGAATCTGTAGATATGCTCATGAGAGATAATGAAGTGGGCCATCTAGATAATGCATCAACTACTATATTGTTCTTACCCTTCACATACTCTATCTCAAAATCGAAGGCTTGTACTTTGCTGACCCATTTCTGTTGGCGCTCATTTAGCTCCTTCTGTTCCAAGAAGTACTTGAGGTTGTTATGATCTATCTTGATTTCGAACTTGTTTCCCACCAGGTATTGTCTGAATTTTGTGAGAGCATGTAAGATGGCTAGCATCTCCTTGTCGTATATGGAGTAGTGGTGCTCACAGTTCTTCATTTTCTTGCTCTCAAATGCAATAGGGTGATGGTTCCACATCAATATTGCTCCTATCCCTTCCCCTAAGGCATCACATTCTACTACAAATGGTTGTGAGAAGCCTGGTAATGCTAAAACTGGGAAAGAAATCATAATGAATTTCATCTCCTCAAAAAAAAATTGTGTTAATTGTGTCCAAGTGAAGGCTCCCTTCTTTGTGAGATCTGTGAGGGGTGCATAAAATTGGGAAAACCCCTTAACATACCTCTGGTAATATGTGCAAAGGTCTAAGAAGCCTCTCAATTCTGTGACTGTTTTTTACGGGGGCCAATCCTTGACAGCTCAGATTTTCTCCATATCAACCTGTACTCCTTTTGCACTGATTATGTGCCCTAGATACAACATTTCCTTCATGCCAAATTCACACTTGGACATTTTTGCGTAAAGTGAGTGTTCTTCTAGAATGCCCAATACTTCGTCCATATATTTTAGATGTTCCTCCCATGTTTTACTATAAATTAAGATGTCATCAAAGAATACTAGCAAAAACTTACATAACTGAACTCTGAAAGTATGGTTCATGCATGACTGAAAAGTGGTTGGAGCATTGGTAAGTCCAAAAGGCATGACCAAGAATTCATAGTGACCATAGTGACAATGGAAAGCTATTTTAGAAATGTCTTGATCCCTTACTTGGATCTGATGGTACCCTGACTGAAGACCAATCTTTGAAAAGTATTTGGCACCCTGCAACTTGTCCATGAGTTCATCAATCCTAGGAATGGGATAGCTATTTTTGATGGTCTTTTTGTTGAGTGCTCGATAATCGATGCACATTCGCAGTGTATCATCCTTCTTCTTGACTAAGACCACTGATGATGTAAAGGGGCTAGAGTTGGGCCGAATGTATCCAAGCTCCAGTAATTCCTTGATCTTCTTCTTGCTCTCGTCCTTATATCTTTTGGGATGCCGATAAGGGGTGGTGATGACCGTCTGTGTCCACTCCTCTAGCTCAATGATGTGCTCAAATTCCCTATCTTGCGGTCTACCTGCTAGAAGGTCCCAAAATACCTTTTTGTGTTTCTGTAATACAGCCTGAATGTCATCTGGGTGTTGTGTGTTGTTCTCTAGAGGTTTCCTAAAGGTGACCAAACATTCTGCATCCCACTCTATGTTATCATGTCTGAGTATTTCCTCCATTCTCTGTGAAGAGATTGGTTTTGGGGGATAAGTGTTCATGCCCCTCGAAACTACCCATTTTCCATTTGGCCCCTGGAATTCCATTTCCATTGCTCGGTAGTCTATAGTATATTTCCCTCTGGCATAAAGCCATTGAATGCCTAATACTACATGTGTATCTTCCACATTTACTACATAAAACGAATCTGTCATGTGGTAGTTGCCTAATGTGACATTCAGTTTTGGAACCCAATAGTTGCACTCCATGCTAGAGTTTTTGACTACTGCTATAGTAAATCCCTCAAACTTCTCTGTCAGAATACCTCTCTTGGCTACCCAAGCTACATCAATGAAATTGTGGGCTGGTCCTCCATCAACCAATACTCCCACTCTATGGCCCTGTACTACTCCTCTAACCCTGAGAGTATGAAATCTAGGTACTCCAGATAATGTAGCAATAACACTTTGGTGTATCACCTTGGAGTGACTCTTCCTCTGCTACTCGCAATTCTTCTATCGTCTCCTGCTCATAGTCCTCCCCATCATTGTCCGAATATACCTCGATGTAGTGACCCTTGGCCTTTCCTGTGCACTTGTGTCCTAGAACCCACGGTTCTTGACAAGTAAAACATAATTTATTATGCCTCAAGTCTTTCCTAATGTCCTCGTCTAACCATGTTTTCTTTGGAAAATCCTGCAAGAAAGGTTTCTTGTCCTTGTCCCTAATTGGAAAGTTGGTTTTGAGAGGGAATCTATTCTTTGAGACTGAGTCTTGGAGATATCTAGCTCAGCTAATGGCATCCTGTGGAGTGGGGGGTTTATAGGCTTTCACCCATCCTTGTAGTGGCTCTGTTAGGGCCTCAGTAAACAAAATCGTCAACATGCTCTCTGATACATCCGTTAACATGACTGTTATCCTCTGGAATTCTGAGATGAAGGCCTCCGCACTGTTAGCTAGTTTTTGTTGCAGAACTAGATAATATGTTGCCACTCTGTCAAACTTTGAAGCCCAGCAGGATGAAGCATAGCAGAATGAAGCACAGTGAAAAGTCAAAGAAATATCTCATCATCTAATAGTCCTCATTTAATTTGAGCTCTAATCCAACGGTTCCTGAGTCACATATGGAACTTTTATATTATGAAGCAACGAGATTATAGAATTAAAAATAACCGAAATGATAATGATTCGTCTTCGTTCTAACCATCTCTTGATTAGGGAACATGAAGATTTTAGCATAGTATTGATTCGATGAGAAGCCAATGGGATCAGGGAATTAGAGAATGACTATTCATGGAATGCAGAGAGTCAGACAAGATGGGTATTCGAAGGACTTAAGGGTTTTCAGTTAGAAAAAGAAAAAAGGGCTCTTAACTGTTTCCTTAATGATGTGTCAAGTGTAACAGTTTTGACATATGGTATTCGTGGAATGTAAATCAGTCTGTACAGGAAATATAAATAGAAGACGAGAAAAACATTGGGTTTGAGCTGTTCAGTGAGGTAATTTCGAGTATGAGAGATTGAGTGCATTTCAGAAAAGATTGAAGAGTTGTACACGATAATGAATAGAGTTTAATATTTGTAGAGTATAAAGAACATAGATGAATAACAGCAGAGAGGTGCAGAAAAGTAACGAGAAGATAATGAATGAATCCAGATGAGGAAGAACAGATGAACGATACAGCAACAGTCTTGGTGAGTTTGGTATAAATTCAGCCTTAATGTTAAATCAAGAAGAATGTACAGAGATGTAAAATTTAGAATATCTGTTATGAAGAGTTGTAACACTGTCTAGTCCAATTTGTACTGTAAATGAAAGATTTACAAAGTAAATTTTAGACAATGAGGGTTAATGAAGAGTCTGTAAATTCAAAGTAGACCAGGGTGGTAGGGTGGAGCAAGGGAGAACAGAGTTCTCTGGGGTGTTGTAGCATCCCTCTGGTTGTTGCCAGAAAATAGATACAAGTTGGTGCTTGTATAGTTGGAAGTTGTAGCTTTCAGAGGTAGTAGCCTCGTCTGAGTTGGAGCTTAGACAAAATAAAAGAACGTAAAGAGGAGTTGAAGCTTGCCTTTCATTCTTAAGAAGAAGAGCTTTTTTTTCCCTTTTGGGTTTCCTCATGAAAAACATTGTGTCTCATGCTCATTGATGTGATTGATTGTTGATTGTCATTTAATAGCTGCCATATGTTGAATGGTCTGAACTCATCTTCATAATATACATTGTTTTAAAATACATTTTTGGTATAGAACTGATTCACCCCCCCCCCTCTCAGTTCATTAAGCTGTCCAACAATTGGTATCATAGCAAGGTTAATTCAAAACACAATTTAACCACTGGAAGTTAGATCATAAACAATGGACAAGAAATCAGAATTTACCAAACATGGGCTGCCTCTATTTGATGGACATAACTATGCGTTTTGGAGTATAAGAATGAAATTTTTTCTACAGTCTCAAGGAGTTGATGTATGGCAAGCTTGTTTAAATACATATAATGTTCCAGCAACTATCCCAATAGATCCTATAAGTAGAAGACTCTATGAGAGTAATTCAAAGGCTATGTATGGTATTCTAGGAGGTCTAGCAGCTTCAGAATTTGTTAAAGTAATGAACTGTACCTCAGCAAAAGAAGTTTGGGACAAACTAAAAACAGTCTATGAAGGGGATGTTAAAGTTAAAAATGCCAAACTACAAACATATAGATCTCAGTTTGAAAGTTTGAAAATGGAAGAATCTGAAGATATAGCCACTTATTTCCTTCGAATAGATGAAGTTGCCAATGTCATGAGAGGGCTAGGACAAAAGATTGAAGATGATGCTATTGTACAAAAAGTCCTTAGATCTCTTCCTCCTAGATTTGATCCTAAGGTTTCTGCATTAGAAGAAAGAGCAGATTTAGATACTTTAGATATGGATACACTTCATGGAATATTGACTGCATATGAAATGAGAATATCTGGTGAGACTTCTTCTAGGAAAGAAGCAGCATTCAAAGCAGCAAAGAAGGAGAAGAAGAAGAAAGAAGAAGAAGTGAGCCATTCTGAAAAATCAGAAGAAGATGAAGAAGAAGCAAATTTTGTCAAGAGCTTGAAAAGAGGTACAGGTAAGTACAAAGGTAAGCTTCCTTTGAAGTGTTTTGGATGTGGTAGAATAGGCCACTTCGCTTCCAAATGTCCATATAGTAAGAACTCTGACAATGAGGAAGAAAGCAGTAAAAAGCCAAAGCAATACAAAAATAAATATAAGAAGTCTTTCAATAAACGTACTTTCAAGAAGAAGAGTTTATTTACTAAAAAAGAAAGTGACATATCTGATTCTGATGAAAGTGATGATCAGTCAGATGAGAATCTCTTTATGGCTTTGGAAAATTAGAAAGACCAGTTTGAAGAGGAAGAAGAAGGTGAAGTGGATTTGGAAGCAGAATTGGTAAGTGCTCTATGTGATTTACGAAGAGAAAGAAAAGAATGTAGACATCTTAAGAGAAATGTTAAAGAACTTGAGGATGAGTTGAAAAAATCAAATGATTTATTTGAAAGTACTGAAGCAATGGTGATTGAATTAAAAATAAAACTGGAAGAAGCTAGAATCACTGAAGAATCTCTAAACAAATTAATTATTGAAAAGGATAAAGAGATTGAAAAACTGAAATTAGAAGTTGTCTTATTAAGGAAGAAGGTACAGGAAAGTAACATGAATTACAGTTCATCAATTTTAAATCAGACAATAGAGAGTCAAAGATCTGTAAATGATAAATCTGGACTTGGTTATAAGGTAGCAGTGATTAATGATTGTTCTAGTTCAATTGTGAAAGAAACAGGTACAGAAAAGAAGAATGAGAAAGGAGCTGATAAGAATTCAGTGGTTGAGAAACAGGAAGAAAAATCAAGACAAATTGTTCAGAGAAGGACACATGACAGGTATCAGAATAAGTTTAATGGCTATTGTTTTTTCTGTTACAATTATGGGCACAATGCTGTGTTTTGTAATAAATTTTCAAGAAAAATATATAGACATAATGGTTATGAGAAGTCTAGACATGGATATGGAAAAAGATTGGATGTGACAAGTCAAAACAGAAATAGTAATACTCATAACAGATTTGATACTTTAAACCATGAAACAGAATGTTATAAGTGTCAAAATTTTGGTCATATTTCAAGGAACTGCCCTATCAACTCTCAGAAATTTAATGAACACATCTATACACATCAACAACCTCAAATTTGGAAAAGAAAGACTGAAAATCTGAAAGCTGAGAAATGTAACGTAGCCCTACAAGCTGAACATAAAATCAAATGGATAGTAGACAGTGGCTGCTCAAAACACATGACTGGAAATAAAAATCTGTTTATTAAATTAGATAAAGGAAAAGAAGGTTCAGTTACTTTTGGGAATGATCAGTCAACCGGGATAATAGGAAGAGGCACAGCATGTCTAAATAGTAACAAGAATTTGGCTGAGAATGTCTTGTTGATAGAATATGTGGAACACAACTTGCTAAGTGTTAGTCAAACATGTGACAAGCGACGATACATAATATTTGATTCAAGTGGTTGTCAGATCAGAGATGTGAAAACAGTTAAACTAATAGGTACATCCACAAGAAATTCAAGCAATGTTTATATTCTAGATGAGAAAAAGAATGAATGTTATCTTAGTAGTGAGAATGAGAGCTGGTTGTGGCACAAGAAACTAGGTCATATTAATTTTGATAATTTGATCAAGGCGAGTAAAAAGGAAGCAGTAAGAGATTTACCATCTCTAAAGAATCTTTCAAGTTTAGTATGTAAGCAATGTCAGCATGGGAAATAAACAAGGGTCAGATTTAAAACAAAAGAGTATTCCACAACTAAACCACTTGAAATAGTGCATACTGATATTTGTGGGCCCATGAGAACAAAAGGGATGAAAGGAGAAAAGTACTTTTTATTATTTGTGGATGATTACACTAGGATGACTTGGCTGTACTTGTTGAAAAAGAAATCTGAGGCTTTTGACTGTTTTCAGACTTTTAAAGAATTTGTTGAGAACGGATGTGAAAGAAAAATAAAATGTTTGAGATCTAATAATGGAGGAGAGTATGTGTCAAATGAGTTTAACAGATTCTGTGAAGTGAACGGGATAAAGAGACACTTCTCTGTGACTGAAACACCCCAACAGAATGGGGTAGTAGAGAGGAAAAACAGAACGGTGGTAGAGATGGCAAGAACCATGCTCCATGAAGCGAAGTTGAGTAACGTGTTGTGGCCTCAAGCTATTCACACAGCTGTTCACATTCTGAATCGATGTCTACTAAGAAATAACTAGTCTGTCACGCCATATCAGATGTGGAAAGGAAGACCATCCAGCATTAAGCACTTTAAAAAATTTGGCTGTAAGTGTTACATCAAACGTGTAGATCCACATTTGGGAAAACTAGACTCTAGAACCGATGAAGGAATATTAGTTGGCTACTCCTGTTCTAGAAAAGCATATAAATGTTATAATTTCAGACTGAGAAAGATTGTTGAAGCCATAGATGTAACGTTTCATGAATCTGCGTTCCTGAAATCAAAGACTAGACAAAAGGATGTTCACATTCCGGACATATATGATAAGCACGGATCAGATGATGAAAAGGATGAAACAGAGGAGGTTAAGGATGATGATAGTGACATATTTACATTTGATGATGAACAATAGTTCAGTCCTTCAAAAATCACAATTCCAACAAATACTTCAAGCAGTCGGATCTATAAGAATCATCCTGAAGAATTTATAATTGGGGACATAAACTCAGGAGTCGAAACAAGAAGTAGAAAACAGCAGACCATTCCTGATAAACAGGTATCACTCCTCTCTTTGACTGAACCAAAAAATGTGGATGAAGCTATCAAAGATGAGCATTGGGTAAATGCTATGAAGGAAGAGCTTAGTCAAATTGAAAAGAATCATACCTGGGAACTAGTTCCTAGACCTGCAAACAAAAATGTAATAGGAGCTAAGTGGGTTTTCAGGAATAAACTGGATGATACAAGAAAAGTAACCAGAAATAAAGCAAGACTAGTCTGCAAGGGTTATGCACAGGTGGAAGGGATAGACTATAGTGAAACATTTGCCCCTGTTGCTAGAATGGAAGCAATAAGATTGATCTTAGCATATGCCAGCTCCAAACAAATAAAATTCTACCAAATGGATGTAAAGTCAACCTTCCTGAATGGTGATTTGGAAGAGGAGGTCTATATGGAGCAGCCAGAAGGGTTTCATGTATAGGATGCATCACAGTTCGTGTATCGATTGAAGAAAGTGTTATATGAATTAAAGCAAGCACCAAGGGTGTGGTACTCCAAATTGGACAACTATTTGCTGCAACAAGGATTCAAGAAAGGTAATACAGACAGTAACCTTTATATTAAAGAAGAGAATGACAGTCTGATTATTATAGAGGTGTATGTTGATGACATAATCATTGGGAGTGACGATGATAGACTGAGCACAAAGTTTGCTGAAAGCATGCAGCGGGAATTCGAAATGTCTATCCTAGGAGAGATGAAATTCTTTCTTGGATTACAAATCAATCAATGTGACAGAGGTATCTCTATTTCTGAGACTAAATACATTAATGAAATGTTAAAGAAATTCAAAATGGAGGACTGTAAACCAGTTGGTACTCCAATGGTTACTGGCTGCAAACTCAGTAAAGATGATACCACTGAAGATGTTGATCAGAATATGTATAGATCCATGATTGGAAGCTTGCTCTATGCTACATCAACTAGACCAGACATTATGCATGCTGTATGTCAAGTTGGAAGATTCCAGGCTTCTCCAAAGCATACCCATTTACTAGCAGTCAAGCGAATTCTCAGATATTTAAAAGGCACAGCAAAATATGGATTATGGTATCCAACAGGTAACACATTTGATTTATATGCATTCACAGATGCCGACTGGGCTGGATGTATTGATGACAGGAAAAGTACCAGCGGTGTAGCTTTCTTCCTTGGGGGTTGTTTAGTGAGTTGGTCCAGTAAAAAGCAGTCCTTTGTCTCATTATCTACAGCTGAAGCAGAGTATATAGCAGCAGCAGGATGTTGTACCCAGATTCTTTGGATGTAGCAGATGTTGAAAGATATGCATATACAGTATGATGATCCCATTCCCATTTTCTGTGATAATACAAGCGTAATAATTATTTCAAAGAACCCAGTGATGCATTCAAAGACTAAACACATACCTATAAAGTATGATTTTCTGAGAGAGCAGGTGTTGTCCAAGGTGATTAAACTTGAATATGTTGGGACAAAAGATCAGATTGTTGATATTTTCACTAAGCCATTGCCTAAATCCCAGTTTGAAACTCTTCGAGCTCAGTTGGGGGTTTGTCCTCTATGAATATTCTCTCTTTCACATTATAGGTTGCCAAGTCCCTAATGGTTCTAATTTCTTTTTGGCAAATGGTTCCAGGTTTTGGTTATTCCTGTTTTCTTGCTTTTTGGACACATTCTATCTAGGCTGGTTTTCTTTTTCAGCTGTTCTTGATTACAGTGAAAGGGGGAGCCATGCTCGCAGGGGGAGTTCTCTTTCTATCTTTGACATGGATGTCAAAAGGGGGAGAAAGCATTCAAAGTTTGCCATCACGTCAAAGGGGGAGTTTGTTACCTAGTTTTTGTTGCAAAACTGGATAATATGTTGCCACTCTGTCAAACTTTGAAGCCCAGTAGGATGAAGCATAGCAGAATGAAGTACAGTGAAAAGTCAAAGAAATATCTCATCATCTAACAGTCCTCATTTAATCTGAGCTCTAATCCAACGGTTCCTGAGTCACATATGGAACTTTTATATTATGAAGCAACAAGATTACAGAATGAAAAATAACCGAAATGATAATGATTCGTCTTCGTTCTAACTGTCTCTTGATTAGGGAACATGAAGAGTTTAGCATAGTATTGATTCGATGAGAAGCCAATGGGATCAGGGAATTAGAGAATGACTATTCATGGAATGCAGAGAGTCAGACAAGTTGGGTATTCGAAGGACTTAAGGGTTTTCAGTTAGAAAAAGAAAAAAGGGCTCTTAACTGTTTCCTTAATGATGTGTCAAGTGTAACAATTTTGACATATGGTATTCGTGGAATGTAAATCGGTTTGTACAGGGAATATAAATAGAAGACGAGAAAAACATTGGGTTTGAGCTGTTCAGTGAGGTAATTTCGAGTATGAGAGATTGAGTACATTTCAGAAAATATTGAAGAGCTATACACGATAATGAATAGAGTTTAATATTTGCAAAGTATAAATAATAGAGATGAATAACAACAAAGAGGTGTAGAAAAGTAACGAGAAGATAATGAATGAATCCAGATGAGGAAGAACAGATGAACGATACAACAACAGTCTTGGTGAGTTTGGTATAAATTCAGCCTTAATGTTAAATCAAGAAGAATGTACAGAGATGTAAAATTTAGAATATCTGTTATGAAGAGTTGTAACACTGTCTAGTCCAATTTATACTGTAAATGAAAGATTTACAAAGTAAAGTTTAGACAGTGAGGGTTAATGAAGAGTCTGTAAATTCAAAGTAGACCAGGGTGGTAGGGTGGAGCAAGGGAGAACAGATTTCTCTAGGGTGTTGTAGCATCACTCTGGTTGTTGCCAAAAAATAGATACAAGTTGGTGCTTGTATAGTTGGAAGTTGTAGCTTCCAGAGGTAGTAGCCTCGTCTGAGTTGGAGCTCAGACAAAATAAAAGAATGTAAAGAGGTTTTGAAGCTTGCCTTTCATTCTTAAGAAGAAGAGTTTTTTTTCCCTTTTTGGTTTCCTCGTGAAAAACATTGTGTCTCATGCTCATTGATGTGATTGATTGTCAATTGTCATTTAATAGCTGCTATATGTTGAATGGTCTGAACTCATCTTCATAATTTACATTGTTTTAAAATACATTTTTGGTATAGAGCTGATTCACCCCCCCCTCTCAGTTCATTAAGCTATCCAACACAGGCTACCTATCTGTTTGAGTTGAGCCAACTCTCTGAAAAGTATGGATCACATCCTTTCTATCGAACCATTCCATGATTTTCTGAGTGAACTCGCTATAGGAATGGATGGTGTTGTGACCCAATGTCACTAATCTGTGGTACCACCACTCATGAGTCCCTCCGTCTAGGTGGAGTGTAGCCAATTTAATGGCATTTGTCTCTATCATGGGATTGATTTGGAAATAGGTATTCAACTTTTGTATCCATATCCTCACTGAACGTCCGCGAGTCCCATCAAAGTTTGGGATGGTCAACCTACCCAAGGTTTTCTGCAACTCATAGTTATGATTGAATCCCTTGTTGAAATTCCTAGTCTTGATCCTACTCTTCATCTTGCAAAAATCCAAAAAATACATGGCTACATGAAACTCATCCCCCAAGTCCTTGTATTCCTGCAAATAATCCCCAAAGGGTTAGCTATGTTCTACCTGCATGATTGGACCTCCTACAGCATCTGCTAAGAAGTGAGGCATAGTAGGCCTGTTGGAAGGTCTGCTATATATGTGAGGTGTATGATGTATATTGGTTTATGCAACCTTCCCACTGTCGCTTGTAGACCCTCTATCTACCGGTGAGGGAGGTGTACTGTTGTTACCTGGTTTTGGTTTCGCCAATAATCTGTTGATTGCATTGAGTACATATTTTTGCCCTTTGGCTAAGTCTTGCAATGCATATACTAAGTTGCAAAAATCCATCCTATCCTCATCTTATCATGTTCCTTTTCCCCTGTCAGAGTGTATACATGTTGGGTCCATGTTTGAGTTGGTATCTTCTAGTTGGATATCCTCAAAATCCTCCGTGTACCTACTCCTTCTTTTCCTATAGGTTACAAAAGTATCTTCTTTTGTATTCATTTACTTTTCATTTCTTAAGCCCATAGCTGGCCAAGAAGATAGCTCTGATACTACTTTAATATCCCAAATACTGATATTTTCTAATTCTATGCAAAATTACTGAAATTGTCGGGCATGCAAAATTACCCTATATTATATCTAAATTTAGGGTTAGTGTTTGCATGATAGAATGAACACTTACCACTCATAAACCGGCTGAAATTGCTCCAGAGAGAATACGCATGCAAGATAAACTGAACTAATGAAGAAATAACCTGATTTTCCTCTGTAATACCCCCAACAGTCTGAATCAGCTAAGGATGATGTTTTTAATGAAGGGATGGTCAGTTTCAGCTGAAAGTTGGTCTAAGTGTAGGTGTTCTCATGCCGGAGAGGATGGTTGAAACATGCAAGAGTTTGGACCTCTCCAGATACCCTAGCGAATTGATCTACCTGACTGATTCTCATGCCCCCACACCTTTGTATTCTATTTCTAGCTGCTCTAGGTGAGTAGTCTGGTGGATGATAATCACTCAAGGTAGTAGAGTGATCTTATCATTGAGGTTGCAGGCCACATGCAAAATAAATGTGGTGATCCAGAGTCCTGGTGAATGACTTGGGTTTCCCAACTAAATGCCCTAGCTGTACGGATGAACTTGCAAATAATATTTTGGCATGCACTGGAACACTGAATAATTATGAATGCAGTAGATGTAGTGACAAACCTGGATGGTTTATCCTGAATGAGACTAGGGAATATATCTCACTGCCGAAACCTCGTTAACTGAAACGTCGTCTTCAACCCCAACTATTGTGGTCGCACGTTGTGCTGCTACTCAAGAGCTCCAAAATCAATAATAATCAAAAGTATCTCTTTAGGCTCCCTCATCCTTCTTAAATAGATCCTTATGCATTTTTAGGGTTCGCATGTCATTTTTAGGGTTTGTGCTTTTACTTTTGCATGCATGTGATTCTAATTTGATGTTGACTTTTTAAGCCTAAAGAGAAAAGGCTTCTTTTAGCCTACTACTGCCTTTAATACTGAATGTGTGTCCCGAGTTGTTCTAAGTACCAAATTTCCTTAGTCAATCCCCTCTTATGCAGTACCCGCTCGAACCTATGAGGATTAAGTAGGTTAACGAGTGTTTTGTTGCCTAATCGGACAAGGACATTACAGTCGGCCTTGAAGAATCTTGAAAGAACATGTTATATTGTACCTATGTGAAGTCATCCCTAGAAAACTAGGAAGTCGACCTCATAAGGAAAAGTCACTTAGAAAACAAGTATAAATAGGGGAGGCACTCCCCTCATTTGGACACATCGATCACTCAAGAAATTTTGCAAGTGAGAGAAGAAGAAGAACAAGTTCGCTTGGGAGGAGAGTACCTGCTTGGAGAAGACATATTATTCTTGGGTTCGCTATCTTGTCTTATTCTTGGGATCTTTGTGTGGAAGAGCATTTTTCTCTTGGTTGTACTAGAAGAAAATGCACTTATTAATGAATCTATACAGAAGAATTTTGGTTGGTTTTCTTCCATATTAGGGTTTCCTAGAGGAAAATATTTGTGTGCTTTTGTCTTATTGTGCTTGTCTTTATTTCAGTGATCCTATTGTTTATGGTTATTGTATTATGCTACAATTGGTTTGAATATATAACATAACCATTGTTAAAGTATAAAATTCTAACATGGGATTATCAGGCCTCTTAGTCTGCCCCCAGATTAAGGGATCCTATATTTGCTTTGGACTTCCCTAGGGAGCAAGTGTTCATGGATATTGGTGTGGGGCGTCAGAAAAGCTTATTTGGGACTCTTACATAAATTCATCCCCAACCTGTTTGTCAAATTTAATTATGTCCTACAATTATAGAGAGTTGGGGTTGTCATTAAATAAGTTAGGACTCAAAAGAATGGTGGAAATTCATAACCCTAAGATTCCATTTTTACAAGAAAAGATTGCTTGTGGTAATGTTATTTTGCATGATTTAACAGCTCTTATTCCAGGATGGAAATTTATCTGTTGGATGCTCAGGGAAAATCAGGTGGGGTTATTACTGGGTGGGTCTCAAAGGATTTCCTCTATACTAATAGTTGGGCAATGCCTACAGGTCTGGGAGCCACGCTCTTTTAAAGGAAGTTTGGGAAAGTTTTCACTTTTATCAATCTATATGGTCCCTGCATGAATAGGGTAGTTTATTGGTAGAGGCTATTTCAAGTAGGTCATATTCAGCAGGAAAAGGTGATTATGGAGGAGATAGGAATTGGGGGAAGTTGAAATTTAGGGTAGTAATGCCCAAAAGGATCCCTTAAGCAGTGTTTTTATTGGGAAATTGGATATAAAAAAATTTGTTGATATTACTCCTACAAGAATCAGACCTACTTGGAGGAACATGTGAATATGAGAGGAGAGCATAGCTAAAAGACTTGATAAAATCCCAGTTAATGATGGTCTTCTTCAAGTGGCCTCCAACATCAAGCAGTGGGTTTGGTCGGGGGGAGACTCTGACCATTTTCCTATTTTAATGGAGGTGGATATGGGTAACCCAAAGCACCCTAACCCTTTCAAATTTTGTTCTACATGGATATATGATGAATATGGATCCCTTTTAATGGTAATATAAGGGAATTTGCAACCATTCAATTTTTACAAAATCTCAAGAAAAACAAATAGGAAACAATTGTATGGGTTATTGAGAGAAGTAAGGCTCTCTAAATTGATCTAACAGCCATTCAGGATAATTTAGAGTCTTATTATTCTATAAATTTGAGGGCTATAGGACTACGGAGAAAAAAAAGTAGATGGTGGATATGGCATTTTAAAAAACAAAAATTCTAGTTGAGAATGAGGCACTTTGGCGACTCAAAATTCAAGCCATCTAGTTGAAGCATGGGGATGATAACAAAAAGATTTTCCATAATTATATAGATTCATAGGAAAACATTAACTCTATTTGGCAGTTATATAACAAGAATGGTGTTTTAGCCTCAAGTCACAAGAACCTTGTATACTTGGATGTTCATCACTTTAGTTCTTTATATCAGTAATATAATAGAGCTTCTGTAGCCCAAATGTTGTGTGTTACTTCCTTGTATATATCATATGTAAATGAAGATAAAAATATACCCTTGATGGAACCTGATTCCCTTGAGGAATTAAAACAAGCAATTAGGAGCTTGCAAAAGGATAGGAGTCTTGGCCCTGATGGCTAGCTTGTAGTGTTCTTTTCAACTTTTATATTGGAAGTATTTGAAGTAGATTCACTAAGGGTCATTGAGGTATCTAGGTTGAATGGTCAAATGTTTGAAACTTTCAATGCAACTTTTATAACTCTTATTCCCAAATCAAATTTAGCAAGCAATTTGGAGGAATTTAGACCTATATCTTTGTGTAATTTCTTATCTAAACTAATTGCAAAGATTATTGCTAAAAGGATCAAGGGGATTTATCATCTCCAGTCTCTCAGTAGCAATTTATGTTTCTATCTAGGAGAAATTTATCATGCAATAGGGACAACTCAAGAGGTCATAAATTATGTAAAGGTGAAGCGTTCTTCAACTAGTCTTGTCAAGGTAGATCTGTCAAAGGCTTATGACAAGGTCAATTGGTTACTTTTTAAAATGGTTTCGCTACTACTGGGTTTTCAATTGTACAAGGTAAACTATATCATGTCTTGTGTCACTTTTGTATCATTTGAAGTGTTAATAAATGGATTTTCTAGTCCATTTTTCATACCTTGCAGGGCCCTTAGGCAAGGTTTTCCCATGGCTCCTATCTTGTTCATTTTAGTAGTTGCAGGGATAAGCATAATTATTCTAAATGCTAAACAAAGAGGCACCTTCAAAGGAATTGATGTGGGGGGGTATTTATTTGTCACTCATTTATATTTTGTTGATGTTATTCTCATTTTCTCCAATGGTTCAAGGAGAGAGGTGATTATGTTACAAGGATTTTTGAAATTGTTTGTTGAAGCTTCAGGTGTCTCTTACAATGTAAGAAAATCATCAGTATCATTTATGAACATGGTCCAAGATGAAATTGGTTAGATCTATGCCCAGTCAGTATTTCTTGTGGTGAACATTAAGAATGGGCTCAGGTATCTTAGTTTTGTCTTGAAGCCTAATGACTATCAGAGAAGGGACTTGGCTTGGCTTATAGGGAACATTGAGAAAAGATATGAGTTATGGTGCAATAAATGGTTGAGTTGAGGGGGTAGATTAGTCTTGGTAAAATCTATGTTAGAATTTGTTCTTGCTTATTGGGTTCTTTTGGAATATATTCCACTTGGTACTTGGAACAAATAAGAAATATTAGCTATTGTTTCATTTGGAAAGGAAGTAAGGATGGTTTCTCCCCTCATTGGGAAATATGGAAAAACTTGCTTGGCCAAAGGAGTTCGGTGGTTGGGGGTTAAATAACCCTTTTTGTTTTGCAACGGCCTTAGAATCCAAAGGTGTCTAGAGGATATTTCAAGGTGAAGGAATGTGGGTAAAAGTTGTCTATAACAAATTTATTGTCCCTCTATTTGTCAAGGAATGGTTCAGGACTTGAGACAAATCTTTTAGGAATATATCTACTATGTGGGGAGTTTTTTTATTGGATTTTGAGGTCATTGGTGATTTGTTGGAATGGAAAGTTGGTAATGGTAGAAAGATTAGGTTGGGACAAGACCAATGGATTGTATTTAATGGTGGTCATAGACTCCCCATGGCCATGGTGGAGCTTTTGAGCGATCATGGATTTATTTATATTGCATAGATTAATGACCATATTCATACAAGTGTTATTTCTTAGGTATTATTAAGTGAAGAGGTAGTTGGCATTGTGACAAAAGCTGATAGGTCGGTATTGGAAATATACATCAAATCTCTTAAAGATAACCATATTAGATTAAAATATTATGAGGATATGTTAGTCTAGTCCATGAATCTAGTTGGAGGTTCATATTTTTTCAAAATTGGTTATAGGGTTATGAGAGAAGAGGAGGATCAACCTAATATGTTATGGTAGCATGTAAGATTTAAGTGTCCCCTAAAGTGTAATATTTTTATGTGGATAGCTCTATCAAAAATAGATTCTAATTTGGGATCACCTACTACATAAAATTTGGAGTGGTCCTGGTAGAATCCCTCTCTGCAAGGAAGGTAATGAAACTCTGGATCATATTTTTATATCATGTTCTTATATTAATAAGACATGGGAACATGCATTTCAAGTATGTGGTTTTCCTTTTATTTTGATCGGCATCTGATTAGAACAAGCATTAGTTTCTTGCTCGAACAATTTGGCTTATAAGGATCATTTAGTTTTTCTTGTTATATTCATATGGGGAATGTGGCTTGCTAGGAATAAGGATATTTTTTAGGATATTTACATCCCCTCGTCAGTACACACTTCAAAAGAGTTGGTTGTCCTCAGTCATTTTCCTCAATTGAATAAGGATCGTAGAAGAACTTATTAATTGATCAGTTCCTTGGTTATATTTTGATGGAGCATCTTAAGGTAATCCTCCTAGGAGGGGCTTTGGGGAAGTTTCGTACCTCAATGACTCCCATTGGATTAAATTTACTATAGGTGTGGGCTTAAGCACAAACAATAGAGTGGAACTAATGGCTTTGAAGATTGCTTTGATTTTCTCCCATGAGGTGGAGATACAAATCTTTAGTTTTTTTGAAACTCTAAGTTAGTCATTGATTAGTTAAAGGAGATGAGACCCACATATAACATACACTTAGTCCCAATATATGAGGAGATAATCATATTAAGGGACCTTATATAGTCTATAAATTTTTCTCACATATAGAGAGAAAGAAAGATCCAAGAATATTTATTCTCAGATATAGGTTTATAGGTTGATGATGGTCAATATCTCAGGTAGGAACAAAACAATGGAAATGAAATTCATCATGCCCCTAGTCCATATCCGTGATAGTTTTTACTCTTTTTCCTTTTATTAGATATGAACCTTCTAATGGATAGGTTTTTTGTAATGAAGATAATTTTTTTAGGCCTTTGGTTAATATGTGTTTTTTATCATATTCACAATTTTCTCTATGATGAGGAGGTGAACATCTGAAAATGTTATTTTGTATCATTGATCGTAAGATCCATGGATCTCTGCAAAATGTGGTCTATTTATAATAAAATATTTCATGGTTTTTTTTCCAAGGTAAAAAATATAATTACACCGTATTTAGATAATTTACCATTTAACGTTTATTATTTTTATGGTTGTGAATTATTTACAGCTAAGGTATATGTTTTAATCATGGACTATAAGATCCATGGATCTCTGCAAAATGTGGTCTATGTATAATAAAATATTTCGTGGTTTATTTCCAAGGAAAAAAAGATAATTACACTATATTTAGATAATTTAGCATTTGACGTTTATATTGTTATGGTTGTGAATTATTTACAGCTAAGTTTTATGTTTTACTAGTAGGGAATTGTAGTTTCTTTTGTATCTTAGCATTTTTTTTTAACTGCTAATTGCTACAAGAAATTTTCATGATGATAACAAACTCAGAGAAGGAGGATTTGGCCTTGTATACAAAATAACATCTGATAAAGATTCCACTATATTACATAATCTTAAATTATAGTAGTGCACAGACATTGTAATGAAATGGTTCTAACATTTATACTTTGTTTTTTAGGGAAACTATGAAGATTTCGACTTTGATTCAAAAGAAAAAATGTATGCGTTACCTGAACATACATGTCTATGGAAGATACAGTCATGCTTCTCAATTCAAAATCTCTACATGCTATTTGTTAATGGAACTCGAATGCTACATGTTGTTAAGTCAACCCATGTGCAGTATGAGCTTATCATTGTTCTCTTTGTATATGAATTTGTCCTCACCTATTACAAATCTCTCATCCCCATCCATATCTATAGAAAATATTTGAGGCAAAATGGATCTTGTTTATGGTATCACAATTTCTATGAAGTATATGACTACCAACAAGTGATTAAAATGTTGGGTAGAAACACATATTTAAAGCATATGCACATTGTTTTTTTTCACAAATTGTTATCTTTGAATTTAATTTTTTTATTACTATAAAAATGTATATTCTAATGTAGTGTACGCTAAGAATTCACCCTAAGCAACAAGTAGTTGAGTTAGCTACCATGTATCCTGAGCATGCACCATGGGTTAGCTACCATGTACACCCTAAGAAACACATAGTTTAGTTAGCTACCATGTAGCCTAAGCATGCACCTTGAGTTAGGTGCCACGTAGCTTGAACATGCTCGCAGTTTTAGTTCCACATACCTTGAGTTAACTATCACGTGGTTGGAACTTCTCAAGTTGTTATTGCGCTTCCATTGTCAGGGATAGTTTCTAATGCGTCGATGCAAGGGTAAAATTACCACAAGGTGCATTGTTAAAGGAAATCATATCTTTACACAACTTCCATATAAAGATCAATTTTAAACACTTAAAACGAATAATTTCTCCTTTATGGCATTATAAAGACTAATTTCTCTAACGATTTATCAACTCACCTTTTTTTTGTAAGTAAGGATTTTATTATAAAACACTTATCAAATTACATCATAACAAAACAAGCCATTTCCATGTCACTAGCGGCATTGGTTGGGCTTGTTGGCCATGAAATTGTAAAGACTATTTATTCAGAACATAAACTTGCCATACTGTCATAAGCATAAAATATGCTTATTTCTACGCCTACCATAAAACACTATCTGATACTTAACCGACCGAGTTGGAAAAACTGAAGTTACCAGACTTAATTCACATAAAATTCCAAAAACCAGAGATCCTTGGAAGCTATACAACCTTGAAACACCAACCTCTTACAACATAATGTACGGAAGTTCATGGACATGCAACCCTGAAGGATACTACTTGTTGGGTTCTGCTAAACCTCTGGAGGATGGTGTGTCAGAGGAACCGGAGTGCCTAAACCTTGCAGAATGGAATTCATCTTCTCTTTCAGAGCCTTAGACTCCTCCCTCATCTCATTCTACCACTGCCCCTTTTGATCCCCGTCTTCTTCCTTCGCTTTATTCTCCCACATTGCTCGCCCCATCAAGTTCTTCATAACTTAGAAGAAAGCAACAACTTTCTCATAGATGCTTAACTTTCCTTTGTTGGTGCCCGGGTCCAGAATGTAGTCTTCAGATTTATGACATTCCTCATGCAAAGTTTCCTAGTCCAGTTCCGACCTTAGTTGTTTATCTGCCTAATTAATTCTATGTTGGATGCTTGCAGGAAGACCGAGTTCCAACATGCGTGCTCCCCACAGGGATTTCTTCTAAGATTGATTCGCATGATAGTTCTCCTCTTCCATCTCCAGCTATCACTTTTGTCTTCCTTTCCCTGTTGCCATGCTTCCTCTCTCGTTCTTCCTTTGGTTAGATTCCATTTGCGAAATGACCATAATCCCTTTGCTATTGGTAAAGAATACGTTTCCTTTACATCTATTTCTGTCACCTTGCCCCCCTCTAAATAGTAACTTTCCATTCTAAGCTATGATTCGGCTCGTACCTGCCATAATTACTAGCTCATGCTTTGTGGTCCGGCGGGAATACTTCTCATGCACTCTACCATATTTGCCACCTTCCTTGTTCATTACTACATCCTTACTAATTGATTGGAAAATACTTTGAATGGGCCGAAGTCCCATGCAAATGGATTTCATACCGTCTTTCACATGAGCTTATGGATATCTAAATTTTAATTTCTTTTGTTACGAGGCGGGATCCGTGCCCTCCCGTTGTCCTTCTCTCTCTCTTCCATGAACTCGCATCATGTTTTGGTTCATGAGAGTTATACATCTATCTCGAGCTGTCATATATATCATCATCGCCCAGTACCTCACCTGAATTGATCTTTGGGTTTCGGTCCTAAGGTTTTCCAACCTGTCTGCCACCTTATTATTGTTTCTTCTTACGTGGGTGAATGTGATGGCCATCCTGGGGTCTAGTGTTCCCACTAGTCCTTCCGGTCTCCCTTCCACCTGCCACGACTTAGCTACCTTTGCATTTGAATTACCCTAATGGATCTTAGTCACCATTTTTATGACCACCTATGGATCCCCTTCCATGATTAGAGGGTTCCATTTATTTTCCTTGACTATTTGGATGCCATGCACAAGGTCTTCGACTTATGTTGCATTATTGGATTATATTCCCATGAAGCCAAGTTTGAAACCTTATAGTCTTCTCTGATGGTCTCTAAATATGCATCTGTTTCCCTCTAGACCAAGGTTTCCTTTTGAGGCCCCATCCAAGTTGAGCTTAAAGAAAACTAAGGGTGGAGGAGACCATATGTCTGCACTTGCGGTGATCCTGGTGGTTTTATTATGATTCCCAAACATTGCATAGGTCCATTGATTCCCAATGTCTTCATGATGGAAGAATCGACATTATTTGATTCCAAATGTGAATTATCTCATGGTTCGATTCTCACTGTTTCTATCATCTTACTCCTTAAGTTGTTCCATACCCTTTCTTCATTTTGGATTTTACCATGAAAAATCCTAGTGTTTTGTTCCCTCCAAATTTCCCATAGATTGAAATTCGAGAAGATTTCCGAGAGTCAGTTTATAATCGAGCTCTAGAAAGGGATATTCAACCATTTAGAGAGCATTGGGTTCATTCATTTTCTGACTCTATCAGATCTTCTAAAGGTAATGGCTCCCCGATTCCATAATCTAGTGGCGAACAGAGAAGCATCCAGGAGGTGCTCCATTGTCTCCTCATCATTCTCACACATGTAACATCGGTAAGGGCCTTGTATCCCTCTTTTTTTAAGATGATTTCTTGTCAATATGTGTTTTTTCATAACAAGCCAGTTGAATATAGATATTTTGGGCCAAAGTTTGGCCTTACATAGTTTCTGCCATTTTTGGTTCGTAGGATGGTTTTCATATCCTACCCACAAATATTATGCTTCCTTGATAGTAAAGGACCCTTTTGGCCTAAAACACTATTGGAGCTTGTCCTCCCCCTAGTGTATCTTGATTCATCTGCTATTTAAGGCTTCCTCGATTCAGTCAACCTCCTCACTTGGGCCCAGCTGCTCCCACCATTCTCTATTGGACCAAACCCTTAGATCCTAATCATCTTCTTGGTTACCCCATAGGTCCTTGACCTTCGTGATGCCTTGGTTGGTACATTATCTTACGAGCTTAGGGATATCCAACTCTTTTCCCAAAGATGATATTTGTTGCCAACAATCCTCCCACACATAGGCCCTTTTCTCATTCTTGACTTCCTAAAAACTATTGTCCAAGACCAATCTTCTTCCTTGATTGGTCATTTTCCAGATGTGAGATCCATGGATTTCTTCTAAGAATCTGATAAGGTATTCCTTCTCCCATTCCTTGGCATATTTTTTGTGCCAAACCTTCGACCAAGCTTCCTAGTTATAGATAACCCATCTCCACCATAATTTGGCTCCACTCACCAAGTCCACCTTTCAGGGTCTTGGAGGTTTAAATCCCCCTGGTTCTTAGGGGAATATACTGTCTCCTATTTTACCAAAGCCCATTTTCATTGTTCGTTTGCTCCACTCCATAAGAATTTTTGTTGTATATTCCTAATTTCTTTAAGGGTTGCCTTTGTTGTAGCAAGGGGTGAAAATAAATAGACTGGCATGGCTTGAAGAACTTATTTCACCAATATCATATTGCTTGCAAAATTTAGCGGTCTCATGGTCCAATTTGTTAGACGCTTCCTCATTTTATCCAGCAGTTTTCACTAGGAACCTTTCCTTACCATTGAATTTGTTAAAGGAGCTCCTAGGTATTTGGATGGAAGGGAGCTCTCTTAAAGGAGCAAAATTATGCATATATTATGTCTTGTAATCCTAGGGATATTAAAGAAAAAACCTGTGACTTTCGCTCATTCACCTCCACCCTCGATGCTTTACCAAAGTCTGCCAAACACGTTTTGATATTCCTGGCTTCTTGGATAAAGGGATGGTGTTATCAACCCAAATGGCACTTCTCCGTCCGAGTGTCGACATTTCCTATGTTGGCGCACAAAAGGACATTTATGGATTGAAGGTTTCCTAAAACACTATAGATGGGCATGTTATGAAATACATCCACTATCCATCCAACTTGCCATTTTTACCTTTTCATATTTCAATTGTTGTACGCGACTTTTCCTATAAGCAACCTGCGTACATACGCGACTTTTCCTACAACATGTCGCGTATTGTACGCGAGTATTTGTCATTGCAACCCGCGTACAGATCTGTACGTGGGTTTCCCTTATAGCAACTCACGTGTCATACACGGGTTGCCAGTATCAATACTCGCGTACGCCTTCCTTTGACATTAAAAATAATAAATCCCAATTAATTGAGATTTGTTAAGCCCTAAACAATAACTATCTTAACTGTCTCAACCTCCTCAACCTTCGAAACTGCCTTATTTCACTAAGTATAAATAAAGGCCTTGGGGAGGGATTTAATGAATCATACTTGGAGAGCAAAGTTATGCTGGTGGTATCTATTCAGAAGTATTTGGAGCAGTAAAACTCAGAATCCTTTGGTTGCAGAGGAGTCCTTGTTTTAGGCCTTGGGTTGTAACCTTTACTCATTCACTATTGTTAATAAAGAGAATCCTTATTCCAAATGTGTGTTGAATATATTTCATGTATCATGGTTTGATGAATATTTATGATTAAGCACTCTATATGTTATTTATCTAACTTGTCATATATACATGTATAAGTTTGCACTTGGAGGATTTGCTCTTTACAGGTGAAGGAGGTGCATCCCTGAAAGCTTTGCAAGAGAAGCAAAGCGGGAGAAGATAAAGATTGGATCAACCGTCGTTAATCGGGTGAGTCTATTCTATCCTCCTATTTCCTTTCTGTACTTTGAAGTTGATTGTCTACAAGTTTTAAGAGTATGTTGGTAACCCTAGACCTTCGGTTATAAGGTGTTTATTCCTGAACAACAAAACTGGTGACTCTGCTGGGGAGCGCAGACTCAAGGGTTATTTCTGTTACCCTTGACCAATCTTTGCCTTGAATTTTTGTGTGGTATCTTGTCCTGGTTCATGCCTACCATAGTGTTTGAAGGCCTTGTGAATTTTCTTTCTTTTTAAGAAAATTTTGTACCTGTACGCAGGTTGCTCTTATACATAGTCGCGTACAGAGGCCTACGTACATGGGTTGCTCTTATACACAGTAGCGTATAGAGGCCTGTGTACATGGGTTGCTCTCTAGGACAGTCGCGTATAGTACGCAAGTTGCCCTTATAAACAGTCGCATACAAGCCTTGAAAGAGGGATTTTTGGGCTAGGGTTTGCTTGTCCCTGTCCTTCTTTGATTCATGTTTGCTAGTTGGTCTTCCTTATAAGCACTATGCTATTAGTCTGATGACCTTGTTGGCCACACCTTGTGCTTTCCTGTAAAGCCCTTGAGTTCTCTTTTTTGGATTTTCTTTCTATTTGCAATTTGAAGTGGATTTTCTTGTTTGGATCATAGGTTTAAGTGTACGTTGTCTGAATCAGTGATCAGGGTTCCAGACATTGTTTATCCCAGTCTATTTTCGGGTAGTGATTGGTGTGCCACTTGCCTTTGTGTGATCTCAGTGTTTTCCTTACATTGTGTTCGCCCAAGCTAGGGTTCCAAGTCTTCCTTAGGTGGTTGATTTATTGGTCTTTTTAATCCGTTTACTTCACTTTGCTCATTTTATACAGTTTGTTTAATTCAAGCATACTCAAGTTTTTTGTGCATTTAGGTGCATAGTAGCTGTCTATTTGCTTTTGCTTACATTACTTGCATTAGTTGATAGGTTGTTTTTCTTTTTCATTTATAAAAAAAAAAAACAAAAACACATGTTTGCTTTATATGCATGTAGATTAGGTTTTTAGTCTAGATTGCATGGCATATCATTGTTTTTGAAAAAATAAAAAAAGAATTTGTTCTTTTGTGGCTTCAAGTTTTCTATTTGAAAAATAAAGAGAATACTTATTGCTTTTTGCATTTCTTTTCTCTTTGCTTAGTCATTTTGTTCCAACTTTGAGTCAAAACACCACATAAGTTTCACGCCATTTACCCTCTGACTAAAAACAACCCTTAAAATAAACGATATAATTTAAAAATTATTAGTAAGTTTTATTTTATAGGGTCATACACCAACTAGCTCAGGCTAGACTTGTGGATTAGGAAGTTTAAACTCCCCACAAGTGTTAAAATTCAGACGTAGTTGGCCAATCACTAGGTAATCCCTTTTCTACGTTGATTGTATCTCGGAAGCTCCTCTAAAACAGGAGTTAAGCACGAGGTCGCGTGGAGGCTTGGACTCGAGAGATAACCCTCTGATTCCTTGTCAAAGCGTAGACCAAGGTTTTTACGCATCTGGGGATTCTGTCTTAGACATGGTTTTTGGCTTTGCTACCCTGCCCATGCGTATGAACCAAGCTTGCGACTGTCCCCCCAGACTGTCAATATAGTTAAGGTAGCCTTTAGTCTCTTTGACATCTAGGGTTCATACACAAGTACACCGGAAGGCTATTTCTGGTTGACCTTGGACAGGCTTGGAAGGTAACCCTGGTAGAAGGTGTGGGAGGGCGGTGGGTGATTCCTCCGTTTGTGCCTAAGAACATCTACAGGAATGCCAAGTAACTATCTATCAGCTTTCTTTTGGAAAGTGTATCTTATACATGTTTGTCTGTTTGGCTTTAGGAATTTTTTAGTGAGTGCTGTGTGGTTTGTCTGTACTTAGTCGACCTTCATGTGTGTGCTTGGTACTTTTAGTTTCCTGTTGACCTCAGAATTTGTCTCCTTGTTTGAAACTATGTCTAACACCCCTTTGAACACCAGCCAAGAGATCCCCATGCGGGGAACTTCTTGTACTATTCCTCTCACGGGGAATGTTGGTGTTCCCTTCATGGCTACCCTGAATCTACCTGGATTCACCTTAGGGCTACCGGTGTAGTTGTCTTCCACTCCAACTGCCCTGAATGCTCCTCATGCTTCTCAAGTAAGCTCTTTATTTCAAGGGCATCAAAAAATTGCTTCCCCTTCACCTATAGTTAATTCTCCTACTCCTTCTACCTCATGCGGTGAAAGTACTAATACTAGTAACCGACAATCTAAAAGGAGTAAAAGAAGGAGGAATAGGAAGAAGGCACATAAGGAAGGGGGCACCCATTCAACCTATGTAGGTCATGTTGGATCCAGTCTCTCAGCCTCTGCAAGCCATGCTGGGGGCAGTCTTTCAGCCTCTGCAAGCCATGCTGGGGGCAGTCTCTCAGCCTCTGTAGTTCATGCTAAATACAATTCGTCAGCCACTGTGAGTCATGTTGAAACTGTTGAAAAGACTACTCGTTCAAAACACAAGCCCAAGTTTCCTTGTAAGCTTTGTGAGGGAGACTGCCTTACTTATAAATGCCCTTCTATTGAAGAGGTAAGAAGAGTTTGGTTTCATGGTCATCCCATTTTTTAACAAACTATAGTTTCTCAACAACCTACTCTACCATTGGTTGATGAAGCGGTCGAACCAATCTCAAATTTGGTCGATCCCACTCTTCTTTCGGAGAGTGATCCTGATGTGATTGAACCAATATCATATTTAGTCAATCCCACTCTCCCTACGGAGAGTGACTTTGATGAAGCGATTGAATAAATTTCATTGTTGATCAATCCCACTCTTCCTTTGGAGAGTGAAGTGTCTACTAGTCACATTTTCTTCACTACCAGTTCAGAACTTGCTAAATAAGGGGGCGCTGAACTTGCTTCGGATCAACCCCCACCAAGCTCTCGAATTTCTTCCTTTGATTGGGATAGCCTAGTTGAGTCGCACCTTCCTTCTGATGCACCTTTCCAAATAAAGGTCGAAGTTGAATCATATACGATTGCTCGTTGTATTGTTGATGAAGGAGCCTCAATTAGTATTTTGTCTACTAGTGCTTGGTGAGGCATGGGATCTCCCAGCTTTGTGTCAACTGCTAGTCAGTTACTGGCGTTTGATAGAATAACTAGTATAGCCTTGGGAATTCTTACTCAAACACCTGTTACTTTAGGTGAGAAGACCGTCTTAGTTGACTTCATGGTGATAGAAGACCCCTTGGACTTTAATATGCTCCTTGGACGTGATTATGTCTATGCCATGAAAGTTGTGGTGTCAACATTCTTTCGTGTGATGTACTTTAATCATGGCAAAGAAATTGTCACTATCGATTAGTTGGATTTTCTTGATCTGTCTCCTGACCCGACTAGAGACCAGGTTTTTCCTTTATTGATTCCTAGTGTTTCTATAGACACTACCCCACCACAGGTGAGCTATGTGGCCTCATGTCCTTTGTGTTCAATTGCTACTGAGAAGCAGCCTCTGTTTTCATGCTTACCTTCTCGGGACTTGGTCTCGGCAATTTACCAGGTGAGTCATTCTATACAGACTATGGAGCATGCTCTCCACTCTGTCTATCCATTTGAAATTTTAGACATGTGCCCTATCTCTGATGATCTCCTTCCTTTGGATGAAGTCTTCCTATAGTCTTGGATACAGTCTGATCTTCTCTTGGATGTTGGTTCCGTTGTGACTAATTCTAACCCTGATTTGCCTAGTAAGCCTGGCCTTTCTTCTTATGTTAGTCTTGTTGAGTATTTTGAATTTTCATTTGAATAGCAAGTCAGTGATCCTGATGAGTTTGATTTTTCTCATGAATTTTTCAACTCTTGTGATACTGAGTTTGTTCCTGCAGACTCTATCTCCCTTGTTTATTTTTACTGTCCTTTTGAGGTTGATCTTACTGATTATAAACCCTTGAGCCTTGGTGCTATAGAATCCTCTTTAGTTGATTCTGCCTTGACTTTACTTTTTATAGAAGATAGCAAAGTCGCATGTGTTTTTGCCAAAGTAACCTGTATCAAAACTTTTCTTTTGAATATGATTTTGATGTTTTTGTTTCTTGGAGACAAGATTTTTAGTTGGATTCACAACTGTTTATTGGCCTTGTCTTTTTATTCAAGTTGTAACTGCATTTGCATGTATCTTGCTCGTGCTTTTGAGCCTGATGTCGGCTTCCACGCTTTTAGCTCGTTGTATAAGCCCTCATATTTGTTCTCATCGTTGCTAAGCCTTATATCATTTTGCCTTTGCAACTTGACACCTTTTACCCTTAGGAGACGTTCCCTGAGTATCCTTATCTTGCTCACTTTCCTTGCATTATGCATAGGTTTGTTCCTTGCGATTGGAATTAGTTTCACCTATCTATGACACTCGTCTCCTCACATTTAGAGCATTCTTTTTTCTCTCCTTCGAGCTCATTAAAAATAGTAAGGAGGCCGCAAGTTGACTTTCCCGAACTCGTTAAAACTTCATGGGAAACATATGGAGTTTCTTTAGGTCCAAGTCTAACTCCTTAAAAATAGACTTGACTGCCAAGTTAACTTGTCTGTTCAAGCTCGTTAAGAATATGTGAATGGGCATCTGCATTGGTGGTAGGTTATCTCTTTCTCGGACCATGCGGAATAATACGAGAAAGGATCCCTCTCTTTTCTATTTGAATTGAGAAGAGTATTCTCAGGCATAGGTTTATCACTTTTCCAGACCTGAGGGACTAAATTTACAAAAAAGGAACCCCCCGTATGAGCTTAGTTTTCTCTTTTTCATGCTCTGGACCAAAACATGAAAAAGATTTCGAGTGTACTTTATGTCTTCATCATGCTCGTTAAACACTAAAGAACAAAGAATCAAGTTTATTGTTGTAAGCCCCATTCCTCGTAATCAAATGGATCTTTTCGAGTGATCTTGCCTTCCTTCACACTCGTAAAGCTTAGGCTATATGCAGCTTTTGAAGGAGTGTTGGGTAGGTGGTAATTTAACCTTTTTCGGACCTTCCTAACTAAATACGAAAAATGTGCGCCTTACTTCTTCAGAAGCTAAGAGAGTTCTTCTGTGGTATGTTTTATACTTTTTCGGCCTCAGGAGACTAAATTGGATGAAAAAGGACCCCCCTAGAGTCTTCTTTGGAGTTTTCAGACTCTCTAATTGTGAAAACACCAACTGAGCATGTACTAGTTCGGGCTCATTAAATCCACAAATCAGTGACACTATCAAGCATTATTTTCTCTTCTCTTCAAGCTTGTTAAAAAATGAAGAGAGATCCGAGTTGACTTTCCTGGACTCGTTAAAATTTAACAGGGAAGGTAAGGAAGAAGTTTTCTCTTATTTTCAGTTAGTGGCAGCATGTCATCCTTGAACATAGCACTCTCTATTTTTTCTGACACCCATGTCTCAATGTTCACTTTCAGTTCAGCTATTACTTCGAGTTTATTACTCATCCTCTTGTCCGTTATACCTAGGGAATCTGATCATGTCTCCTACATGACAGATAAGTCTAGTTGTTCTATCTATAAAGTTAAAAGCTGCCTTGGGTCATCTCTGTGTCATGCTCGTTGTTCAAGGACTCAACTCAATGTCTGATTTCTATCCTGATCCCGTCATTGTTATATCTGTATCTCTTGTGTCTCCCTTCCTTTTCCCAGTTCCTAGTCACTCTTGTGATCTATTGGAGGATCTATTGCCTTCCTTATCATAGTATGGTTCTGCTTCATTACTTCCTAATGATGAAGACCTATAGTTTTGATGATAGTACCTCAGGATTCACTTCCATCATTGGTGAATTCCTTTGCTTCAGTTGTCGATTATCACCTATTGATTGACAAACTTTTGAATCCGTTCCATGTTCGACTTCAGCATACATTTATTCACATGTCTTGGATTGTATTGGTTCTTTGGGATTGCTTAGGAAGACCTTAGTTCCTCATCTATGGACTAAGTTGCGCAAGATTATGTTCCACTTATGTACATAGCTTCCAGATCTTTGAAGACTCATCATTATTGCATATTGTGGCTTCGATCTACCTTTGTAATATACGTGGTCTTGTACCTGTATCATATGATGTACTCAAATATTGTAAAGGAGCTAGTGTTCCAGTATATTGAACATAGCATCCTCAGATATGACTTTGTATATGACATTATTATGTATTTGTTTCAGGTACTACCTCTGCTCCATTGGATTTATGAGTTCTCCAAAGATAAATATTATAATGTATTTTGGCCATCGCTTCCCTCTGACCTCACACATTAGGGGGCATCTGTTATCAACCCAAATGGCACTTCTCCGTCCGAGTGCCGACATTTCCTATGTTGGCGCTGCCTAAAACACTATAGATGGGCATGTTATGAAATACATTCACTATCCATCTAGCTTGCCATTTTTACCTTTTCACATGTCAGTTGATGTACATGAATTTTCCTATAAGCAACCCGCATACATACGCGAATTTTCCTACAACATGTCACGTATTGTACTCGAGTATTTGTCATTGCAACCCGCGTACAAATCTGTACGCGGGTTTCCCTTATAGAAACTCGCATGTCATACATGGGTTTCCAGTGTCAATACTCGCGTACGCCTTCCTTTGACATTAAAAATAATAAATCGCGATTAATTGAGATTTGTTAAGCCCTAAACAATAACTATCTTAACTGTCTCAACCTCCTCAACCTTCGAAATTGTCTTATTTAACTAAGTATAAATAAAGGCCTTAGGTAGGGCATTAATGAATCATACTTGGAGAGCAAAGTTATGCTGGTGGTATCTATTCAGAAGTCTTTGGAGCAGTAAAACTCAAAATCCTTTGGTTGCAGAGGAGTCCTTGTTTTAGGCCTTGGGTTGTAACCTTTACTCATTCACTATTGTTAATAAAGAGAATCCTTATTCCAAATGTGTGTTGAATATCTTTCATGTATCATGGTTTGATGAATATTTATGATTAAGCACTCTATATGTTATTTATCTAACTTGTCATATATACATGTATAAGTTTGCACTTGGAGGATTTGCTCTTTACAGGTGAAGGAGGTGCATCCCTGAAAGCTTTGGAAGAGAAGCAGAGCAGGAGAAGATAAAGATTGGATCAACCGTCGTTAATCGGGTGAGTTTATTCTATATTCCTATTTCCTTTCTATACTTTGAAGTTGATTGTCTGCAAGTTTTAAGAGTATGTTGGTAACCCCAGACCTTCGGTTATAAGGTGTTTATTCCTGAACAACAGATGGCCCATTAGCATGGTGTCATCCATGAGCTGTTGGTGAGTTTTTCTATACACCCTTGGGTGGACCAGAAGCCCTTGTATTTCATGGTTAATTTGCATCACTTTGATTGATCTTCCTATTCCTTATGTCATGATAATGAAAAGAAAAGGAGATAAAGGGTCTCCCTATCTTATGCCTCGTTTTGGTTTGATAACTCTCATGGGTACACCATTGATGATAATGGAGAAGAAATTCGTTGATATGAGATTCATGACCCACTCAATCCACTTGTTCTTGAAACCAAAGGAGAGCATTTATCTCATAAATTACCAATTGAGTTTGCCATAAGATTTACAACATCAAGTTTCACTATCATCCCATGGATTTTCTTAGTTTTGATTGAATGGAGCACTTCATGGACCAGTATAATACGATCAAATATCTGACGTCCTTCGACAACCCTGACTGTTATGGAGATATCATAGTGGGTAAGATAGGTTTGAGTCTATTCGTGATGACCTTTGTTACGATCTTATAAATGACATTGCATAAGCATATAGGTTGGAATTTATTCGTAGAGTCTGCTCCTTCAGTTTTAGGAATAAGGGTGAGGAAAGTAGCTTTAAGTGCTGGAAGAATCTTCCTAGATACCCTTGAGTTTTTCACTATCTCCCAAACTTCATTTTTTCTAAGGTTCCAGAAGTGATGAAATGTGCGAATATTATAAACCCACTTAATACCTAGGATAAAAATAATTAATCATTTTTTATTAAATTCCTACCTACTAGCCTAGATAGTTGGCATCCACTTGCACCACTTGGTTAACGGTTGCCATATATACCCCAGGAGTGCCTTTATTCTGATTCTAGTTTGATCATGTCCACTTTATTGACTTCCATAATTAGTAACTGTGCCTTCCTGCAGATTATGTCTTTATTCTTCCTTATTCCAACTTTTATGTGGATAAGGTAAAGCTAGTCAACTAGGAAAGTGCTATCTTTTGTTTCCAACCCATCCTCCATTATTTTCTCTCCATATTCTAGGATTAGCATGTTTTTCCATCACTCATGGAAACTCACTCATGCTTTAGCTAATTCGTGAGGTCCTTGACAACGTTGGAAAGTGCTTTATCCACCTATGGGGGTTTATCATATTTGGTAAGTCTGATTTATGAGCTAGCATGAGTTTTCTTACACCAACTCAATTTTCCTTTATAAGGATGTATTACTTGTTGAATTTTTGAACCATTGATCTATAGGAAAATGAGAGCAATTGTGAAGTAGGATTATGAAGTGGAATATCAAGAACAATGTACACTGAACAAGACATAGTTGAGACAAATTTGATAAGAATTGATCAGTAAATTACAACATTAATATTCATTAATTCAGCAGTAATGCAACAGTGTTACAATAAGGATAATGGAATCATGTGGATAGGATTCGAATATACCAAATCAAGCTGACTGAATAGCTAACTAGGTGTGTCTAAATCACTGCATGGGAACCACTAGTCTAACTCCTACTGTTTAAATCAGTCTGACAATCAGTTAAACTAGTTAAACCAATTAAACTGAAAAGGTAGGTGGAAAAAGGTGCCACTTCCACATGCATCCATGAAAAATTGGCGCTATACTGACTGAGAGTGATCTAACTAAATGTAACTGGAGGTTGGATCAACATAACTGCTTACCTACCACAACCAACCAATGGAGGTTGTTGGTGGCACTCAGAGTGGGATCCTATAATGTACGGATTGGTCTAAGAGGCACTTAAACTCATAGATGAACATGCATTAAGTGGTAGATAACCTCTATATGTATTCCCCACACTCTAGTACAGTAATTATGTCTCCCTGAGTTGGGAAAGATTGTCAAATAGACTAGATATGGACAAGGGAGGATTATATAATCATAACATTACTATTGTAATAATCAATCAATTCATTATTGATTCATCATCAACTCATTTTATTAATAATACTTGGAAAGATATTGGATCACTTCTCTTATATTCAGTCTCTTTATTCTTCTCTCTATTTTTCTTGTGCATACTTGTGAGAATTATCTTTGTAGAAAGATCTACCTCATGTGCTTCTTCTTTGCATCAAGGATCTATTTCTACATGATACCAGAGCTCCAATTTCTACATGGTATCAGAGAACAAGGTTGTTCAAGTTCAAGAAAGTTGAGGAGCTATTGTTCTCTCTATCAAAGCGCATCCAGTCTCCTATTCCTCTCTGAAGAAGAGCTTGTTATTAAGCTTACAAGATTTTCTCCTAGTTTTAGTTGTGCGGGTTGCAGAGAGTTTCTCCTTGAGTGCATCAACACCTCAGTATGGATTCTTCTTCAACTATGATCTTGACTCCCTTCAAATATCATGAATGGAAAGCCAAAATTGGCATTCTATTACGTAGTAAGGGACTCTATAGAGTTTCTATGGCTTTAGAATATGAACCAAATTCTGTTGTTGAGAAAGATAAGTGGCATAATAGGTTAGATAAATCCTATGGATTGCTTTTCCTCTCTATTTCAACTTATATGCTCTTTCATATAGATGGTTTGACCAATCCAAACCAAGTGTGGACCAAACTTGATTATCTCTTTGGAGTACAAGATGAGATAAAAGTGCATCAGTTGGAGAATGAGAAGGTTTCTTCACCAAATTCAAGTGACTTGTTCTATTTCTCAAGCAATGTGGGATTGAAAAAAAGGAATATCAATTGATTACTTCCATCTTATCAAAATTGGGTCCTGAATACTTAGTTTTTGTGTCTACTTTTCATGCTACTAGGCTTGTTATTTCTAATTGGAAAATGCCTTCTTTGAGTACATTCTTTGATTCACTGACAAAGGAGAAAGATAAATTGATTCATATGGATGACCTTAGATCTTCCAAGGGAAAGGATCCTGCTCTCATAGTTCATGGAAGCAAGGATATCAAGTCAAAAGAGAAGCAAATTATGAAAGAGAAGAAGCCAAAGTCAGATATTGAAGATGAAACTTCGAAGCCTACCGATGAAGGTTCAATGAAGAAAGTCAAGAAGAAAGGAAGTACAACCAAGTGTTATTATTGCAGAAAGTGATTTAATCCTGATAAGAATGTTTCAATAAGAATATGGACATCATGTCTCAGCTTCTTGAGAATCACAACATCGAAGTTCCAAATGAGCTAGAGAAGCCTGTCGATTCTCTAGAACACTCAGCATAGTGCGTAGTTCGAAGGTGATATAAACTATCCCTTGAGTGTCAGAGTTAATACTTTCCTCACATATATGATATAGATTTAACTTATGATATATCAGAATCGGAAATACTAGTTTCCTTCTTTGATAATCCACCTATCGACCTCCTAGATTCATCTTCCAATGATTGTGTTTTTTCACTAGATTCTGGCTTGTCTTTAAGAAGCTCTTCCTCACTCCATAATTATAATTTAGAACAATATTTTCAAGCTAATATGAATTTCATGACACTATCCATACCACCATCCATACCATCTACCATACCTATGAATACTCCTAAGACAATACAAACCCCAAGTTCACTGGTTGATTCCCCATTGGTTTCTTATGCAGTGTTACTTATATCAAATGGTTTCAATCCTTGCCTAATTTTCATTGGTTGGTTATATATTGATATTAGTTATCATTGGAATTATATTACACATGTTTGGATCCATTCTAAGCACTTGTGGTTTAGATCTCAAGTCCATTAATCATTGAGATTTTTACACTCATCAGTTTTCCCCAGTTGCTCATACTTTTCCTAGTCTAGCCCCATATCCACATGGAAACACTAAATGATTTGTCTTTGATCTTCCATATGATAATATTTATGATATATCAGTCTTTTCATATTCATATCAGATTTGAGAAGGTGCTACATCAGATTGGAATAAATATATGTGATTCACATCACAATTTTGCAGCTATACAAGGAACTTATTGTCTTAAATTTTGTACTCTTTGGGAAGGAGTATGCACATATATATTTTCCTTTTCAGATTGTGTTTATAGATTATATTTTTTTAGAAGCAAGAAACATTCAGATAATTCTCCTACTTCATCATATGATGAGATACAAGGAGTCTCTCCTGTTCTTTCTTACAGATTCTACACGTTGGCACATGATCATGGAGTTCATGATTTCTTCATCAAAGTATTTCACCAAAAGCAGTTCAGCTATTCAAGTGAAGGTAAAGACATAATTGAAGAAATATTTAAAATTTTGTGCCTTGTCCTTTCTTGAGGTAGAATTTTCCCCATGTGGTTTTGCCTCTTTCGTCGGCTTTTCGGGACATGAATAATTGTAAATGGTGACCATAGGCTTGTTGATGGGCCCTATATACACCTATATGCATACATATGAATATGATTGTTTCATACATAAACATCATAAATTCATACTTAAAGGGGGGTGTGGGAATATTATAAACCCACTTAATACTTGGGATAAAAATATTTAAACATTTTTTATTAAATTCCTACCTACTAGCCTAGATAGTTGGCATCCACTTGCACCACTTGGTCAACACTTGCCATATATACCCTAGGAGCACCTTTATTATGATTCTAGTTTGATCTTGTCCACTCTATTGACTGCCAAAATTAGTAACTGTGCCTTCTTGCAGATTCTATCTTTATTTTTCTTTATTCCATCTTTTCTATGGACAAGGTAAATGTAGTCAACTAGGAAACTGTTGTCTTTTGTTGCCAATCCATACTCCATTATTTTCTCTCCATATTTCAGGATTAATGTGTTTTTCCATCACTCATGACAATTCACTCATGCTTTAGCTAATTCGTGAGGTCCTTGACAAAGTTGGAAAGTTCTTTAGCCACCTATGGGTGTTTCTCATATTTGGTAAGTCAAATTTATGAGAGCTAGCATGAGTTGTCTTCCACCAACTCAATTTTCATTTATAAGGATGTATCACTATTGTAATAATCAATCAATTCATTATTTATTCATCATCAATTCATTTGATCAATAATACTTGGAAAGATATTGGATCACTTCTCTTGTATTCAGTCTCTTTATTCTTCTCTCTATTTTCCTGGTGCATACTTGTGAGAATTATCTTTGTAGAAAGATCTACCTCATGTGCTTCTTCTTTGCATCAACACTTAATTTCTACATGATATCAGAGGTGAAATTTCTACATGAAAGAAGTTGATAGTGAATCCATTTGATCCCAGGGCTTTACCTTCTGTCATTTGGTTGGCATCTTCTTCTACTTCAAGGAGAGAGATTGGTTTCATTAGCATGTCATTCTAATCCGGGGAGACCAAAGAAGGGATGTGTTGGGTGATTTGGTTAATATATCCTATCATATCCCTCCATTTCTTAGTCATTACATCCTGAAAAACATTTTTCAATAATTTTTCAATCTCATCCATCGTTTCAACCCTCTCTTCGTTAGCATTTTTTGTCGAGAGAATTATGTTTTGTAATCTGTCTTGGATGATTGAATGATGGAAAAAATTTGTATTTCTCTCACCATCCTTTAGCCACTTGAATCTCGAATTTATGGTTCCGGAGTATTTCCTCTTGTCAATCTCATTCCTCAACATTGGTACATAATCTTGCCTCTTCTTCCTGAAGTTCAGGGGTATAGCCTAATTTCATCCCTGTGTTTTGGATCTCTTCCAACCGAGCTTCAAGTATTTTTTTATTTGCAAATATGCTTCCAAATTCTTCCTCATTACATTTCTTGATCCTTTCTTTTAGCCTTTTTAACTTTTGTTGAAACTTGTACATGATTTTCCCCTCTCCTTCATCGAACTCTTCCCACCACTGCTCAACCTTCTCTTTGAAGTTCGGGTGTCCTAACCATAATTGTTTGAATCTAAAGGGCTTCTTGAACTATGAGCCTAGACAAATCCACCATAATTCTAAAGGCTAGTGGTCTGATCCTGCTTCTAGGAGTACAAAAGAGTGTATTTCACTTCCTAATTCCATTACTGACTCATAAACTAAGAAGTGATCTAGGCGAGAATATTGATGCACATCACCCTTCCTTTTATTGTTCCAAGTGAACCTTCCCTATCCTAAGGTTATATCCACTAGCTTAAGGTCTTCAATGGTCTCTTGAAACAACTTGCATTCTTCCTCTAGCCTTCTCCTCCCTCCTTTTTTTTTCCTCCAATGATGTTATGAGGTTTAAGTTCCCCCCTAAGATACAAGTCTCCCCTCTACCCACTCATGAATGCTTTTGAGAGATTTGATAAAATCCACTTTGTCTTTGGGATTATGATGCCCATATATAGTTGTTAGTACTCATGACATTAGAAAGCCTATAACCCTAAATTCTGTTGAAATAAAATGGTGATTTCTTGTGAAACTCGAAAGGCACAATCGGTTGGGATCCCAAATTATCCCAAGGCCTCTCGCAAACCCCCTTACACCTATTCCTAATTCTTTGCTCCCTTTCCAAATTCTCTTGCTTATTTCCTGTAGCTGAATTGTATGGAGTTTGGTTTCTTGAAGAAACACAATGATCGGGTTTGTCCTTTGAATCTTCTTTCTTAGTTTTTTTTCTTTTTGAGGGTTGTTTATCCCTCTTATGTTCGGAGTAACTATCTTCATTGATAAAATTTATTCAACAATGATTAAATCCCTACAACAACACTAATGGTAGGGTACTAACCTGATTCGACCAATTTTAGACATGCTTCAAGTATACATTGCTTATTCGAGTTCATTCCTATTTTCTTGCTCATTTCTTCACGCTTTCTATTATGTTCCTTGTGGGATCCTGGGATGACTCCCAACTGATTCGTCTCCCTCTCCCTAATGATAGTTTCCTTTAGTAATATAACGTAATATTGGGGAAAATATCCATGTTCCACATCGGCATAGGATTTTTCGATCCCCTCTAGATCCAGGTATCCAATGTCCATGTCCTGTGGCTCATCCCCTATTTTCAGCTCAACTGCTTTGTTTGTTTTTCCTTCCATCCCACTATCTGTTGCGTTTACATCGTTTTCCTTCATTTCCCACTGGTTGCAATCCTTATTATGCCCTTCTTGATTATGTTTGGGCATTTCCTCCAATTGATCTTCTAGGGATTCGAATTTTTTGGATACTGGAACCTTTTTGTTAATCTCCAAGTTTCATTGCTTTTTGCCTCCTCTTTTGCAAGAAGTAACCCTCATAAACCCTTGATGACCATATTCATGGCATCTACGACATCAGAAAGAGATTTTCTCGTAGTCTAGGGTTTCTACCAGTCATCGTTTTCCCATTTCATCTTGATAGATTATGGTAGTTCTATGGTCATATCCATGTAAACATGTATTCTTGCATAGATTTTGATGAATGTCTAATTGAGCATCAAAATTGGCAATCCCTTCAATCAAAAGGAGGCATGGCCAATGCATTCCCAAGTCGTCCCGGATACCCTCAATGCAGATCAAATTGAACAAACTCAGGGATCAGATCCAATACATGCAAGATCATGTGCTCATAGCAAAATTTGTTGGAATGTTACCTTTGGAAAAATCCATAATATGGTGGATAGATTCCACTTGGAAACCACGAGGCCACTATGATATCCAAATTGGGTTCCAATGAATTTTTCATCATTTCCTTTCTAAGATTGGATGAAAGAAAAAAAGTGCTTGATGGAGGATCTTATTTCTTCTACTCAACAGGTTTGTTCTTAAGACCTTGGAAGGAAAAGTTCTGCTTGGACAAAGAGGATATGAGATTTGCGATCGTATGGATTCATCTCTACTCTATCCCAAGTGAGTACTGAAAATCATAAAATATGGAAGATATCGAAAATAATATGGTCACATTCATTAAAACATATGAGAAAACTAAACCACAAATATACACGGCCTATGCGAGAATATGTGTGTGTATGGATCTATCCAAAGAACTACCAAAGGCCATCAAAATGTCATGGGAAGACGAAGACTGGGTTCAAACCCTAAACTATGAACAAATTTTGTTCAGATGTTGTAGATGTCACGAGTATAGACATATGTTCAAAGAATTCCCTATGAACTCTTTGAAATATCCCCCCCCCCAAAAGATGAGGACAAAATGGATCAAGGGTTTATTAGGGTTCCAATGATCAAAAGAGGTAGAAAACATGAAAACTTGGAAACCCCTAAAAATATATCATTATCCAATCAAGTTGAAGCTTTAGGAGATCAACCGGAGGAAATCACCAAACCATAACCTAATGAGAAGAAACAAAACCAGAATCGACAAGAGGAGAGGGATGGAAATGCGAAGACAACAAATAATGCAATGGCGGAAAACTCCAACAAACACCTAAAAAGAGACACAAGAGATGAAGTTGAAGATATGGATATTGTGTATCTAGACATAGATGACATTAAACAAGCATGTGAAGATGCCGAGAAAAGTTATGTACCCCAAGAGCAAGTAATTTTACTCAAGGAGGAAATCATCAAAGCAAGGGAAACCAACAAGCTGGAAATCAATCTAGGTTCCCACAAGGACCACAAGAGAAAGCATGAAGAGATTGTAAGGAACTCGAGAAGGAAATTGAATAGGTAGCGTATAGCAACAATAGGTCTAAAGTTGGTTGAATCAGGTCAGTACCGTACCATAAGGGTTGATTTAAGTTTATAAATCTATTTGCTCTTATTTCTTAATGAAAACTATATCTTGGAATATAATAGGTCTTAATAGCCCTCAAAAAGCAAAGATTTTAAGAAAAAAGAATCAAAAGACAAATTCAACTATTGGTTTCCTTCAAGAAACAAAATGTTTGACAGATCAATTACAAGATACAGGAAAGAATATCTAAAAGGAAGAGAAGGAATGGGTATTGATGCTAGAGGGTTGGCAGGCGACTTGGGAATTGTATTTGACCCTAGCAAAGTAAGTCTATTTGGATTTAATGGAAATCATAGGTTCATCTTTGTAGAATTTGGAGTAATCGGTTTCCTAGTTACTGGAATCTTAACCATTGTTTATGGTCCTCATAATCCCCGAGAAAAAATGTCTTTCATTGATTCCCTCATACGTATTCATGAATGGATAGAAGAGAAGCATTGGATTTTAGGTGGAGACTCCAATCTCATTACATAATTAGAGGAAAATAAAGGAGGAAGACAAAGGATGGAGGAATAATTTAGTTGTTTCAAAGATACTGTTGATGACCCAAGTTTGGTGGATGTGGTCTCGAGGCAAGGTCAGTTCACTTGGAAAAACAAATGTAGGGGAGAGCGTCACATTGCCTCTAGCTTGGATCGGTTCCTAGTCTCTGAATTATTTATGGAGTTGGGAAATGAAATCTCTGCATCAGTTCTTTTGGCTTTTGGATCATACCACTGGACTATGGAATTATGGTGGAGTGGGTTGGGTTCTCAGTTAAAAAAAAACCCTTCCAATTTGAACAGTTCTGGTTAGGCCACCCAAATTTCAAAGAAAAAGTGGGGTTGTGGTGGGTTTATCTAAGCAAGGGGGAAGACCTTTCAACAAAAATTGAAAGGTCTAAAAGAAAAGATCAAGAAATGGAACAAGGTGGAGTTTGGGAATATCTTCGCTAATAAAAAAATCCTGGAATCAAAACTCGAAGAAATTCAAAAATAGGGCATGAATGAAGGATACATGATCAAGATTCTGGAAGAAGAAGCACACATGTGTAATATGCTATAGGAGAGGGAGATATGGGAGGAATTTTATGGAGACAAAATCCTAGAGTCAGTTGGATTAAAGATGAGGAAAGAAACACTAATTTTTTTCACAGATTGGTCGTCCAAAACTGATCGCAAAATATAATTCTTAGGATTAAGGATTCCAATGGAGAAATATTGGAAAGTAGCGAGGATATTGAGGTGGAGTTAGGCCATCAATTTCATGATATTATGACTGAACCAATCCTAGAAATAAGTGGGGACATTAAACAAATAACACAACATATCCTCGCTCTAGTGTCTCAATATAAAACAATATGTTAATGAAGCCAGTGAGTCTTCTTGAAGTTGAAGAAGTGGCGAACCAAATGGCATATGGAAAAGCACCAGGTCCTAGTGGCTTCATAGTCAACGTCTTTCATCACTTTTGGTATTTCAACAAGATTGAAGTTTAGTAGATCGTGGAAAACTATAGGCTATCCAAGAAAATTCTCCCTACTTTCAATGCCACCTTTATTAATCTTCTCCCTAAGAGTGATGGGGTGGACTCCCCGGGTAAATTTCGACCCATTTCCCTCTACGATGTCATCTACAAAATTGTTACCAAGGTAATTTCTAACCGTATCAAAACTATCCTTCCATCTGTGATCTCCCTCAAACAATCAAGATTTGTTGAAGATCATCAAATTACGGATGGAATTATCTTTGTTCATGAAATTCTTCACTCACTCAAAACATAAAAGACCCATGGGATGATGTTGAAACTTGACATCATTAAAGACTACGACAAACTCAACTGGAAATCCATGCGAGCTATGCTCATATCCTTTGGTTTTGCAGAATATTGGATCAAGTGGATTATGAGACTTATTTCTACATCATTTCTCTCCATTCGTATTAATGGAGTGTCATATTTTCTATTGAAATCTTCAAGGGGTATTAGACAAGGAGGTCTGTTATCTCCCTTTCTATTCATTATAATGGCAGAAGGATTGGGAAGAACAATAAAGGAGATACAAAGTAACCATGAAATGCAGGGGCTTCCTATCCAACTGAGAGTGGATAGAAAAATGCACTAGTAGTTTGTAGATGATACAATTCTAATGGGTCATTTCTTCCGTCCAAGGTTCCAGGAAGATCAAATTGTGTCTGGCCAACTTTGGCAAAGCTTTGAGTCTGGAATTTAACAAAAAAAAATCCTGGGTCTTCTTATTTAATACCCCAAGGGTTACTAGATGCAACATTTGTCAAATCTTTGGATTCCAAGAGAGCCCCCTTCCATCCAAATACCGAGGAGCCCCTTTAGTTGATTCTATGGTTTGAAAAGGGTCATGGTTAGAATTGCTTGATAAAATGAGGAAAAGATTATCAAATTGGACTCTGAGGCCACTAAATTTTGCAAGCAAACTCATCCTAGTTAATGTCGTTTTGCGATGCTGGTTTATTTGTTTTCTTCCCCGGAGGCCACAAAAACGATTCTGAAGGAAATAAGGAACACAGAGCGAAACTTCCTTTGGAACGGATCCAATGATCATCAGAAATGGGCCCTTGTAAATTGGGAAACTATGTGCTCTCATAAGGATCATGGAGGCCTCAACCTTCATGATCATGAAAAGGTTAATTATGTTAGTGGGGCCAAGATATGGTGGAGATGGGTTACCCAAAACTAGGAACCATGGGAAAAATTGTGGCAAAAGAAATATGTTGGGGGGTGGGAGAAGGGTAATCTCATATGCTTCTCCGAGGAAATTCTAGGGTCTCGTATATGTAAAACTGCCAACCAAGGGAGAATACTGACCTAGGATAACAATTTTTGGGAAGTTAGAAATAGATAAAGAACTCTCACCTGGGAGGACTCATGGAAGCAACTACCATCGCTAAACAGGAGCTCAGAAGCTCCCCAGCTCATACAAGAATGTATTAATCAAGGAAAAACAAAGGTTAAGGACTTATGGGTGAATTTACATACAGAGTAAGAGTATAGAGTCTGGACACCTCGAGAGTGATGGGAACGACTTAGACCCGAGGAGGAGGTTGAAAGAATAGAAGAAACTTTAAACAACAGGAAAACTATGATTCATATGAGGGAGGGAAGACTTCTCTAGGGATTTAAACCAAAAGGATATTTTGCCATCAAAGAAGCTTACAACTTATGGATGGGTTATAATAACCATCCACCTGATAAGAAATGGAAGACCCTATGGGATGTAAAAATTTGGCCCAAAATTTCTATCTTCAATTGGTTAGTTATCAGAAGACGTATCCTTACGGGAGAAAATATCAAGAAAAGAGGTATGCAAGGCCTTTACCAATGTTGTATGTGAATAAGTGACGAAGAAACGGTGGATCGCCTGCTAGATTTCTTCTCCTTTTGCTGTGAAATTATGGGACCATGGTGCCACATCATTCAGGAGATCAGACAGACTTAGACACTTCCTGGACCAGACCCTTCTCTCTTGGATGAACGACCCTTTCCAGGATCCAATTGTCAATCATCTTTGGAAAAATTTTCCATACTTTATGGTCTAGGAAATATGGAGAGAACATAACGTGAGAACATTCCAAGGGAAACTTGGAACTGAAGACAGGGTCTGGACCATCATAAGGAATAAGATGCTCAAAACGGTGAAAATGAAAACTTGGGAAGCAAATGCTTCTGAGTCCTTCATCATGAAGGCATGGGGGATATTAGGGCCACTACAATGTTTTGGTAGATCATTGAGAATATCCATGGAGAAAACTATCCCAAAATACTGGTCCCCTCCACCTTCGGGTTTCTTCAAACTCAATTTTGACGAAGCTTCTAAGGGGAATCCTGGACTAGTGGGGTTTGGATGTATTATCAAAAATCATGAAGGAGAATTGTAAGGTTTTAGAATAGGCTTCATTGGCACAGATTCCAATAATGTTGCAGAGGTTAAATGTTTTCTGCATGGAATACATATGGCCAATCAACACAACTAGACCCAGTTAATTGTTGAAGGTTTGCTACATGGCATACATATGGCCAATCAACACAGCTAGACCTCGTTAATTGTTGAAGGGGATTCTCAGGTAGTCTTACACATGGCAACAAAGATCCAACATGGAAATTCTAGAAGGGGATTCTTGGGTAGTCTTACACATGGAAATAAATATCCACCATGGAAATTCTAGCACCAAAGTGGCAACATCATGGAGATCAGAAGGGAGGATGGAAAAGCTGATGGAGATCATGCACCCAGGATGACACTCACTTTCAACCATGTCAAGAGGAATGGAAAAAAACTGGATGACTTGCTAGAAAACCTTGGGACTAAGACCCATCGATCTATAAATGGCAGTGTATGGACGAATGTTAATGATGCGACACTCCAGGACAGGTGCAAATAAATAATAATTCAGAACATGGCGATATCATGAAGCAAAGGAGGGCCCTCACCCAACCATGTGATGATTGGTTTCACACGACAATAAGCCATTGGTTTTCAGAGGTGGCAGAAAGGTCTTTTCTTCCATTCACTTTGGCCTTTCTATAATCTTTTCAAACCATTAGATAATAGTTGCAATTATGAGCAAGGAGGGTGGAGGATCTCATCACCAGATTGGGATATATCTCCAAAGGACTACATAGCATGAGCTAATTTTAATGGCAGGTATGAAGTTAATCATGGCCCATAATGGTAATTTCCTATATAGTGAATGGAAAAGTGGTGGCATCATACATGCACACAGAGTTCTGATCTGCATGCACTTTACCATTATCGTTATTCTATCAAGAAGAGAGGGAGTTTAGGTGATAAGGAGAATGGAGGAGCATCGAAGGGCGAAAGGAGAGGGCAATATGTATGGGCAACGAATGAGGCATAAGAGGGAAGAGGATCCTATGGATGAGGTCCTAAGGGTCACCCTGACTCAAAGGAAATAAATGTGGGAGGCTCGCCTGTTCGAATGGGGCTTACCAACGTTTTCTCTTTAGAGAATCAAGGATGTAGAACGACAACTTTGGCAGGAGTAGGACAAGGAAACCCTCCAAGAGGAATGCCAAAAAGATGAGGATTGGGTAATGGGATCCAGGAGACAATGTTTTCCACCTTGGTCTTTACAAATGGACAGTTGCACTCTACTGGGTGATCAAGAATTTGATGGGGCATGTGGTCTGGGAGCGACTGGAGAAGACTGATGGAGAGGAACCTGCAGACCAATGGAGGAAATTAATGCAAGATGAATCAAAATAAATGCACTTGAATATGGACGCCATTATGTAGTCCATAGGAATATGCTATCCTCATGCTCATACTTCTTCTGTGGGTGACAGTCACAAAGGGCGCTTTTCGAACCTGGCATATACTATGTTGTAAAGGTTCTCTGGGCTCCAGTTTTGTGTTGTAGGGTCGGTTATGGTTATGAGGTATTTGATATTTTGGTCTATTGGATGTTTTATGACTAGAAGGATCAAAAGTTTTAGTGTATGGGTCATGTCCTATGGCTTAGATTATATTATGGTTTGTAAGGATTATTGGTATCAGCTCGACAATATATGCAATTTTGGTTTAATGTTCTGGGTTATAAATTATGATGATAACTCTCATGTTTTAAGGCCAAAGAGCCAATATATGTAGGAAAACAATAGAGTTGTGGCATGTTTTGCTAAGATGTAAGTCAAAACTTTTTATAATACAAAAAAATTCTTACTTACAAAAAAAAATATTTAATGTATATTTTCAGAGCTTTTACAATTTCTTCTATGACATAATATGAAATAATATGTAGAGGAAGGCAAGGAAACCAACGAAATTACCTTTAATCTATATTTGCTTCAAGATTGAATTTGTGGACTACTCTAGCTATGGGTTGTTAAACAACCCTAATTATTAGTAGATTATCAAATGATTGATTGTTAAGCTACTACTATTGTAATCTATTAATTTGTATTAGCTAAGCATGCACTCTAATATTAATTGTGTGCATAAAAAGTATGCAAAAACAATAAATCTAAATACAACAACACACATATATGCGCATTGATAAAAAGGGGAGGCATGTGCGGGGGGGGTGGTGGGGGGGGGTCTAATCCTTGACCCTAGAGGACAAATGGTAAAAACCTTCGCTTGGGGACTATGCCACAAGACGAACAATGAGGTTGAGTGGATAGTGCTTCTTCAGGGTCTAGAAACTTGAGATATTAGAGCCATCCCAAGATTACTAGTCTTTGGGGACTCTTGTCATGTTATTCTTAAAATGATCACTAGGTATCCTACAGGCACCATCAAATGCAGAAGGCTGTATAATAGGATATCTCAACTTTCGCTCCCAGCTAGTATTGACTACTTCCACATCTTAAGAGCCAACAATTCCCAAGCAGATCTAGCAAATATAGGTGCATCTCTCCCTCAATGCCTCATCTCACTAAACAATGGTGAAGCTTATCCTAAACCCATCCCCTAGCCCAAACCAAGGTCCTATTCTCTCTCTTCATTATATTGTGAATAAATTTAAGCTAAGGTTTGTTTTGATTATGAATTTGAACATAGGTGGCAGCCTATGCACTTGGAAAAGGGACATGTGGAATCCATTATCCTCCCTCTTAATCTCACCTCCTGCTCCTTTTATTTCCATCCCTTCTAGGCTTAATTGCACTCACATCTCACATGCTCATACCCACATCCCCTTGCGTATGATGGCTTCTTCAAGGGGCTTAATCCGCCTCCCCCCTCCCTTGTGCTGGTCATTCTCCTATCTGCTTGATAGTGGGCCTTCTGTTGAAGAAGAGCAGCTTGCCTTTCCCTCTGAGCTCGGTGAAGGGAGGATTATACCTGTCAATTTCTCATTCATGTCTATGCTCTTGCCTCAGAGGTTAGTTTTGGTGAGAAATTGGGCCCTCTGTTCCTCTCCTATCTATGTTTTGGTTGGTTTTGGCGACGGATGAAGAGATACATCGTCAGTGTGTTCAGTTCCTATTTTTCATGCCATAGACACCATATGCAGTCAGTGCTTGCTCTCGGGCGTCATATGGAATTGCTTCTTGTCTCTATTCCTGGGAGAAGCGTGGGGTATTCTCTCTTCTACAAGTGTTGGTTTCCTACAGGGTATAGGGGTTTCTCCATAACTAGTGTTTCTCGCTCTTGGTCACATCCTCAGCATTTCTTTCAGTCTCAATTCGACACACAACTTTAGCCACTGAAAGGGCCTGTTTCCTGGTTTGAGAATGGATCGCAGAAGAATCGATGAATGGTTCACTGACTTGACGATTAATATTTAGCACCTATCATACTTTGTTGCCATCAAAATCATAGACAATAGGGAGACTGCTAAGGAGGTTAAACAATTAGTTGTTGATGTTTGTTATGTTTCCTATCAAACCAGTTGTCATGACATAAGAATTGATGATAATATGATGAACCTAAAAGAAATTATGGGTAAAATTGATCGCATACAAGAGGACCTTCAGAATTTGGTATAGATATATCAGGGAAGCCACGCTCAAGAAAATACAAGAGTAGACGTTCAAAAAAGGAAGAAGAATTCATCACCCGGCCTGTGGGGCATCCAGGAAAACTGAAATGAACTTCCTTTAGATAATGTTTTTTTTGCATATTACTAAACCAACAGTTTATCCATATTTATACTACATCTGTAGACGTTCAAAAAAGGAAGAAGAATTCATCACCCGGCCTGTGGGGCATCCAGGAAAACTGAAATGAACTTCCTTTAGATAATGTTTTTTTTGCATATTACTAAATCAACAGTTTATCCATATTTATACTACATCTGTAATAACTCAGAACACTAGTACTCTTTCCGGCTTTAGAAGGCTCTCTTTATGGCCTATTTTTGTTTCTATTTCCTCTGAACTCCTAGAATCTTCTGGCTGTTGTGTTTTTGTACTGAATGGCTGTGCACAACCTGTTTAATATACTTCATTCTAAGTTTCTATTAAAAAAAAATATGTGCACCGATAAACATACACATAATGTGTATCCTTGCATCTATAAACATTTGGATTTGCTTATTGTCATATATAGAACATTGATGCACAACTATTTTTATAGCAATGCGTACAATTTTTGCACAATGAGTCATTATGACTATTATTCAAATCTTATATACATATATGTACATTAAATATGTTGTTGCTTTGGATATGAACATGGATGGTTTATATGTATATTGTACTTATTATTATTAATGATGTAATTAATACCTTGTTTGGATATGAACATGGATAGTTTATTTTATTGTACTTTTTATTAGTATGTCCTCGATGGCGGACATGTATGATCCGCATAGGCAGGTTAGTTTAGGCTTTGTGGTGCATTATTTTTTTAGGTTTGCAAACTTTTTTCATAGTTTTATTTTTGGGAGGATTTAAGAATTGTTTTAAAGCTTTATTTATCTACTCGCTAATTGGCCCCGTGTAGTTGACATTTTCTTGGAGTGTTGTGTCCTAGGACCCAACAACAGGCTTTCGTTAACGAATATTTAATGTGTTTCTAGGTGGTGTTGTACACTGAGTCAAGGTGTGCATTTCTATGGGTGATGGGGGATGAGATCCAACCTAGAATGTATACTCGACAAAAGAGCATGCCTTTTCTTGAGTTTCTCATTTTCCATTTTGTCAGCGATGGGAGATGGGATCATACCTGGGTTGTATAGCCGGTAGGCTAGAGTACTTTTCTTAGTTGTGTGTAATTACTACATGGTAGTGCTTGTGTGGGAAAATTCAATGTGTGAAGTTGATCTTGAGTTAAATGTGATGCCTGAAGGGATTATTGTTGTTCAAAAGTTCTTAATGGAATTCAATTTATGAGTGTCGATGATAGGCCCGAGTGTTTTTCTATGGCAGTTTGGTGCATTTGATGGGTGCAGTTCGATTGTGGCGAGCCTTATTTCCTTTCTGGTTGTGGGTTATATAGGTTTCCTTCACATTTGTACATTGTGTTGTGGCTTTTGTCATGTTCTGGTTGAGTAGCTTGCAAAGGTGTGTGGTCGTTATGCGAATAAATTTGGTGTGTGTTCTCGATGGTCTTGTTTGTTGGTTGCGCAGTGTCAGAGCAGCTATGGATTGTGTTGTGGCTTCTGCAATGTTGTGGTGAAGTAGATTGCAAAGGTATGTGTTCAGTTCACCATCCTCAAAGTCAAATGTTTCTAAATTTATGATTTCATTTGGTTGTATGTTGGTTTAGTTGTTCAATTGTGTGGTGGTTCAATTATTCACCCATCCTCTCTAAAAGCTTTGTTTGGTGATGCATTGTTTCTGTATATTTTTAGAATTTTATGTATTTACTTCAATCATGGTTGTTGTGGTTCAATTATGTGTTTTTTTGGGTTCTTCTTCCCCCAAATTTTGTTCAATTTTAGGTGTGTCTCCCTTGTTTCTATGTAGTGCTCCATCTTGGTTGCATAAAAAATGACTGGGTTTTGGAAAATGAGTCAGGGTTTGGAAAAATGTGAAGCTGAGAAGTTGTAATTGATTTGATCAAGGACTTTCTCCTGGGACATGGCATTGGTTTTTGTTAATGTGGTCAATAAAATGTCGAGGAAATTCTAAGCTCCTCTCTGCATATTATGTTGGTCGAAGTAGTTTTGGAATTATTATTTATTTTCATTCTTAAACATAGAAAGAAAGTAAGGAAACCCATGCTTGTTAAAATCCTTCTTTGGCCATAGATTGTTTCTATGTATTTGAGCATTTTCTATATTTTCTTTAGAAATAAAGTGATTTTGTGTGTGTGGGTTCATCGTCTCGATGACAATGTGGTTGCTTTTATCTAGCAAGCTAGTTTTGGGGTGCATAATTTTCAGTTTCGATGTCATCGATTGTGCATGTTTACTAGCTTAAAACATTATGAATGATATTTCATTATGTGTTGGCAATTACCCTACTTCACTTTCATATGGGTTTTGGAATTAATCCCTAAATCCATAATTTCTTTGTAGAATGTGCTACCCTTTGTTCTTTCCAACCATTTTCAAACTAGATGAAGTAATCCATGTTTTCCATATATGTTATGGTTTAATGCTCCATATGTGTCGAAACTGAAACATGTTATATATCAAAGAATGATTCTAGAAATAGGCACCTTGACTTTGAAGTCTCATGTTTGGTAGGGTTGTGTTCTATGGAAGAGTAAAGGACTTAGAGCCATGGTCACAAGTTTGTAAAAGACAAGATAGATATAAAAAAAGGGGGGCTAGATTACACATTTTAAGAGGGTTTGTGATTGTTACACAGATATTTTAAAATTTTATCGTAGAGATAGACTTTCACAATGTCATAGAGCATAACGTTGAATAGGTGTTTAGTGTAGTTGTTGATTGGTTTTCATGTTTTCCATTTGTATAAATGGACAAAGTGATTATTTTTTGTTACTATGCTCATAGCCATTGTGCTCTAGCTCAACCTGTTTGCTGTCACAATCCATGTTGAGATCCTTTTCTAGCATTTATGATGTTTTCTTTTTTTCCAAGGAAAAAAAGCATAATTTTATTTCATCCGTAGAGAGACAAAATTACATTTTGTAGATATGCGAAGCATATTTATAAACATAGATCAATACACGACGATAAGGTCAACTATAATACCCCAACCCAAAAGAAGGTTAAGCCCACCAAACCACTTTTCAAACAGTTCTGGAGCCATATATGTTCTATGAACACAATACAATATAGTAGTCCATATAATAAAAAATGATATCAGTCCTAACAGTTAATAGACATATAAGGGTAAAAAAACCTCTGACCATAAGAGATATAAAGTACAACAATAGTGCCAAAAAAGATTGTCTCATAAATCCTCCCCTTCTATGAAGGGACGCTGATAAAACTCAGAAACAACATCCTCTAGTCGCTCCTTAATCTTCCACACACCTGCAACCAACTGGAGCCCCTCCTTCGAAGTTGTGTCTGCCTAGCTGTTGTTTTCCCTATAAACATGTGAGCATGTAAAAGATTCAAAGGACTCAATGATATCCCAAATAGTGAGTAAAATGTTTTGTAACAGAAGATCTTTGCAAGCTTGAATCCTCTTAACCCAGTTAATCACATTAAGAGAGTCACCAAAAACCTTTAGGCTTCTACACCCCTTTTCTGTTGCAAATAATAGAAGAATTTTCAAACTTAATAGTTTAGCCCGGTTATTTCCACCCTCTCCCAACCCAGCCATCAATTCGAAAGAATGGTTTTCTACCATATGAAGTATTGTGTGTGGGTTCATCGTCTCGATGACAATGTGGTTGCTTTTATCTAGCAAGCTAGTTTTGGGGTGCATAATTTTCAGTTTCGATGTCATCAATTGTGCGTGTTTACTAGATTAAAACATTATGAATGATATTTCATTATGTGTTGGCAATTACCCTACTTCACTTTCATATGGGTTTTGGAATTAATCCCTAAATCCATAATTTCTTTGTAGAATGTGCTACCGTTTGTTATTTCCAACCATTTTCAAACTAGATGAAGTAACCCAGGTTTTCCATATATGTTATGTTTTAATGCTCCATATGTGTCGAAACTGAAACATGTTATATATCAAAGAATGATTCTAGAAATAGGCACCTTGACTTTGAAGTCTCATGTTTGGTAGGGTTGTGTTCTATGGAAGAGTAAAGGACTTAGAGCCATGGTCACAAGTTTGTAAAACACGAGATAGATATAAAAAAAGGGGGGCTAGATTACACATTTTAAGAGGGTTTGTGATTGTTACACAGATATTTTAAAATTTTATCGTAGAGATAGACTTTCACAATGTCATAGAGCATAACGTTGAATAGGTGTTTAGTGTAGTTGTTGATTGATTTTCATGTTTTATCATAGAGATAACCCTAGAGGACAAATGGTAAAAACCTTCGCTTGGGGACTATGCCACAAGACGAACAATGAGGTTGAGTGGATAGTGCTTCTTCAGGGTCTAGAAACTTGAGATATTAGAGCCATCCCAAGATTACTAGTCTTTGGGGACTCTTGTCATGTTATTCTTAAAATGATCACTAGGTGTCCTACAGGCTCCATCAAATGTAGAAGGCTGTATAATAGGATATCTCAACTTTCGCTCCCAGCTAGTATTGACTACTTCCACATCTTAAGAGCCGACAATGCCCAAGCAGATCTAGCAAATATAGGTGCCTCTCTCCCTCAATGCCTCATCTCACTAAACAATGGTGAAGCTTATCCTAAACCAATCCCCTATCCCAAACCAAGGTCCTATTCTCTCTCTTCATTATATTGTGAATAAATTTAAGCTAAGGTTTGTTTTGATTATGAATTTGAACATAGGTGGCAGCCTATGCGCTTGGAAAAGGGACATGTGGAATCCATTATCCTCCCTCTTAATCTCACCTCCTGCTCCTTTTATTTCCATCCCCTCTAGGCTTAATTGCACTCACAGCTCACATGCTCATACCCACATCCCCTTGCGTATGATGGATTCTTCAAGGGGCTTAATCCGCCTCCCCCCTCCCTTGTGCTGGTCATTCTCCTATCTGCTTGATAGTGGGCCTTCTGTCGAAGAAGAGCAGCTTGCCTTTCCCTCTGAGCTCGGTGAAGGGAGGATTATACCTGTCAATTTCTCATTCCTGTCTATCCTCTTGCCTCAGAGGTTAGTTTTGGTGAGAAATTGGGCCCTCTGTTCCTCTCCTATCTATGTTTTGCTTGGTTTTGGCAAGGGATGAAGAGATACGTCGTCAGTGTGTTCAGTTCCTATTTTTCATGCCATAGACACCATATGCAGTCAGTGCTTGCTCTCGGGCATCATAAGGAATTGCTTCTTGTCTCTATTCCTGGGAGAAGCGTGGGGTATTCTCTCTTCTACAAGTGTTGGTTTCCTACAGGGTATAGGGGTTTCTCCATAACTAGTGTTTCTCGCTCTTGGTCACGTCCTCAGCAGTTCTTTCAGTCTCAATTCGAGACACAACTTTAGCCACTGAAAGGGCCTGTTTCCTGGTTTGAGAATGGACCGCAGAAGAATCGATGAATGGTTCACTGACTTGACGATTAATATTTAGCACCTATCAGACTTTGTTGCCATCAAAATCACAGACAATAGGGAGACTACTAAGGAGGTTAAACAATTAGTTGTTGATGTTTGTTATGTTTCCTATCAAACCAGTTGTCATGACATAAGAATTGATGATAATATGATGAACCTGAAAGAAATTATGGGTAAAATTGATCGCATACAAGAGGACCTTCAGAATTTGGTATAGATATATCAGGGAAGCCACGCTCAAGAAAATACAAGAGTAGACGTTCAAAAAAGGAAGAAGAATTCATCACCCGGCCTGTGGGGCATCCAGGAAAACTGAAATGAACTTCCTTTAGATAATGTTTTTTTTTGCATATTACTAAATCAACAGTTTATCCATATTTATACTACATCTGTAATAACTCAGAACACTAGTACTCTTTCTGGCTTTAGAAGGCTCTCTTTATGGCCTATTTTTGTTTCTATTTCCTCTGAACTGCTAGAATCTTATAGCTGTTGTGTTTTTGTACTGAATGGCTGTGCACAACCTGTTTAATATACTTCATTTTAAGTTTCTATTAAAAAAAAATATGTGCACCGATAAACATACACATAATGTGTATCCTTGCATCTATAAACATTTGGATTTGCTTATTGTCATATATAGAACATTGATGCACAACTATTTTTATAGCAATGCGTACAATTTTTGCACAATGAGTCATTATGACTATTATTCAAATCTTATATACATATATGTACATTAAATATGTTGTTGCTTTGGATATGAACATGGATGGTTTATATGTATATTGTACTTATTATTATTAATGATGTAATTAATACCTTGTTTGGATATGAACATGGATAGTTTATTTTATTGTACTTTTTATTAGTATGTCCTCGATGGTGGACATGTATGATCCGCATAGGCAGGTTAGTTTAGGCTTTGTGGTGCATGATTTTTTTAGGTTTGCAAACTTTTTTCATAGTTTTATTTTTGGGAGGATTTAAGAATTGTTTTAAAGCTTTATTTATCTACTCGCTAATTGGCCCCATGTAGTTGACATTTTCTTGGAGTGATGTGTCCTAGGACCCAACAACAGGTTTTCGTTAACGAATATTTAATGTGTTTCTAGGTGGTGTTGTACACTGAGTCAAGGTGTGCATTTCTATGGGTGATGGGGGATGAGATCCAACCTAGGATGTATACTCGACAAGAGAGCATGCCTTTTCTTGAGTTTCTCATTTTCCATTTTGTCAGCGATGGGAGATGGGATCATACCTGGGTTGTATAGCCGGTAGGCTAGAGTACTTTTCTTAGTTGTGTGTAATTACTACATGGTAGTGCTTGTGTGGGAAAATTCAATGTGTGAAGTTGATCTTGAGTTAAATGTGATGCCTGAAGGGATTATTGTTGTTCAAAAGTTCTTAATGGAATTCAATTTGTGAGTGTCGATGGTAGGCCCGAGTGTTTTTCTATGGCAGTTTGGTGCATTTGATGGGTGCAGTTCGATTGTGGCGAGCCTTATTTCCTTTCTAGTTGTGGGTTATCTAGGTTTCCTTCACATTTGTACATTGTGTTGTGGCTTTTGTCATGTTCTGGTTGAGTAGCTTGCAAAGGTGTGTGGTCGTTATGCAAATAACTTTGGTGTGTGTTCTCGATGGTCTTGTTTGTTGGTTGCGCAGTGTCAGAGCAGCTATGGATTGTGTTGTGGCTTCTGCTATGTTGTGGTGAAGTAGATTGCAAAGGTATGTGTTCAGTTCACCATCCTCAAAGTCAAATGTTTCTAAATTTATGATTTCATTTGGTTGTATGTTGGTTTAGTTGTTCAATTGTGTGGTGGTTCAGTTATTCACCCATCCTCTCTAAAAGCTTTGTTTGGTGATGCATTGTTTCTGTATATTTTTAGAATTTTATGTATTTACTTCAATCATGGTTGTTGTGGTTCAATTATGTGTTTTTTTGGGTTGTTCTTCCCCCAAATTTTGTTCAATTTTAGGTGTGTCTCCCTTGTTGCTATGTAGTGCTCCATCTTGGTTGCATAAAAAATGACTGGGTTTTGGAAAATGAGTCAGGGTTTGAAAAAAATGTGAAGCTGAGAAGTTGTAATTGATTTGATCAAGGACTTTCTCCTGGGACATGGCATTGGTTTTTGTTAATGTTGTCAATAAAATGTCGAGGAAATTCTAAGCTCCTCTCTGCATATTATGTTGGTCGAAGTAGTTTTGGAATTATTATTTATTTTCATTCTTAAACATAGAAAGAAAGTAAGGAAACCCATGCTTGTTAAAATCCTTCTTTGGCCATAGATTGTTTCTATGTATTTGATCATTTTCTATATTTTCTTTAGAAATAAAGTGATTTTGTGTGTGTGGGTTCATCGTCTCGATGACAATGTGGTTGCTTTTATCTAGCAAGCTAGTTTTGGGGTGCATAATTTTCAGTTTCGATGTCATCGATTGTGCGTGTTTACTAGCTTAAAACATTATGAATGATATTTCATTATGTGTTGGCAATTACCCTACTTCACTTTCATATGGGTTTTGGAATTAATCCCTAAATCCATAATTTCTTTGTAGAATGTGCTACCGTTTGTTCTTTCCAACCATTTTCAAACTAGATGAAGTAATCCATGTTTTCCATATATGTTATGGTTTAATGCTCCATATGTGTCGAAACTGAAACATGTTATATATCAAAGAATGATTCTAGAAATAGGCACCTTGACTTTGAAGTCTCATGTTTGGTAGGGTTGTGTTCTATGGAAGAGTAAAGGACTTAGAGCCATGGTCACAAGTTTGTAAAAGACAAGATAGATATAAAAAAAGGGGGGATAGATTACACATTTTAAGAGGGTTTGTGATTGTTACACAGATATTTTAAAATTTTATCGTAGAGATAGACTTTCACAATGTCATAGAGCATAACGTTGAATAGGTGTTTAGTGTAGTTTTTGATTGATTTTCATGTTTTCCATTTGTATAAATGGACAAAGTGATTATTTTTTGTTACTATGCTTATAGCCATTGCGCTCTAGCTCAACCTGTTTGCTGTCACAATCCATGTTGAGATCCTCTTCTAGCATTTATGATGTTTTCTTTTTTTCCAAGGAAAAAAAAGCATAATTTTATTTCATCCGTAGAGAGACAAAATTACATTTTGTAGATATGCGAAGCATATTTATAAACATAGATCAATACACGACGATAAGGTCGACTATAATACCCCAACCCAAAAGAAGGTTAAGCCCACCAAACCACTTTTCAAACAGTTCTGGAGCCATATATGTTCGATGAACACAATACAATATAGCAGTCCATATAATAAAAAATGATATCAGTCCTAACAGTTAATAGACATATAAGGGTCAAAAAACCTCTGACCATAAGAGATATAAAGTACAACAATAGTGCCAAAAAAGATTGTCTCATAAATCCTCTCCTTCTATGAAGGGACGCTCATAAAACTCAGAAACAACATCCTCTAGTCGCTCCTTAATCTTCCACACACCTGCAACCAACTGGAGCCCCTCCTTCGAAGTTGTGTCCGCCTAGCTGTTGTTTTCCCTATAAACATGTGAGCATGTAAAAGATTCAAAGGACTCAATGATATCCCAAATAGTGAGTAAAATGTTTTGTAACAGAAGATCGTTGCAAGCTTGAATCCTCTTAACCCAGTTAATCACATTAAGAGAGTCACCAAAAACCTTTAGGCTTGTACACCCCTTTTCTGTTGCGAATAATAGAAGAATTTTCAAACTTAATAGTTCAGCCCGGTTATTTCCACCCTCTCCCAACCCAGCCATCAATTCGAAAGAATGGTTTTCTGCCATATGAAGTATTGTGTGTGGGTTCATCGTCTCGATGACAATGTGGTTGCTTTTATCTAGCAAGCTAGTTTTGGGGTGCATAATTTTCAGTTTCAATGTCATCAATTGTGCGTGTTTACTAGATTAAAACATTATGAATGATATTTCATTATGTGTTGGCAATTACCCTACTTCACTTTCATATGGGTTTTGGAATTAATCCCTAAATCCATAATTTCTTTGTAGAATGTGCTACCGTTTGTTCTTTCCAACCATTTTCAAACTAGATGAAGTAACCCAGGTTTTCCATATATGTTATGTTTTAATGCTCCATATGTGTCGAAACTGAAACATGTTATATATCAAAGAATGATTCTAGAAATAGGCACCTTGACTTTGAAGTCTCATGTTTGGTAGGGTTGTGTTCTATGGAAGAGTAAAGGACTTAGAGCCATGGTCACAAGTTTGTAAAAGACAAGATAGATATAAAAAAAGGGGGGCTAGATTACACATTTTAAGAGGGTTTGTGATTGTTACACAGATATTTTAAAATTTTATCGTAGAGATAGACTTTCACAATGTCATAGAGCATAACGTTGAATAGGTGTTTAGTGTAGTTGTTGATTGATTTTCATGTTTTCCATTTGTATAAATGGACAAAGTGATTATTTTTTGTTACTATGCTCATAGCCATTGTGCTCTGCCTCAACCTGTTTGCTATCGCAATCCATGTTGAGATCCTCTTCTAGCATTTATGATGTTTTCTTTTTTTCCAAGGAAAAAAAGCATAATTTTATTTCATCCGTAGAGAGACAAAATTACATTTTGTAGATATGCGAAGCATATTTATAAACATAGATCAATACACGACGATAAGGTCAACTATAATACCCCAACCCAAAAGAAGGTTAAGCCCACCAAACCACTTTTCAAATAGTTCTGGAGCCATATATGTTCTATGAACACAATACAATATAGCAGTCCATATAATAAAAAATGATATCAGTCCTAACAGTTAATAGACATATAAGGGTCAAAAAACCTCTGACCATAAGAGATATAAAGTACAACAATAGTGCCAAAAAAGATTGTCTCATAAATCCTCCCCTTCTATGAAGGGACGATGATAAAACTCAGAAACAACATCCTCTAGTCGCTCCTTAATCTTCCACACACCTGCAACCAACTGGAGCCCCTCCTTCGAAGCTGTGTCCGCCTGGCTGTTGTTTTCCCTATAAACATGTGAGCATGTAAAAGATTCAAAGGACTCAATGATATCCCAAATAGTGAGTAAAATGTTTTGTAACAAAATATCTTTGCAAGCTTGAATCCTCTTAACCCAGTTAATCACATTAAGAGAGTCACCAAAAACCTTTAGGCTTCTACACCCCTTTTCTGCTATGAATAATAGAAGATTTTTCAAACTTAATAGTTTAGCCCGGTTATTTCCACCCTCTCCCAGCCCAGCCATCAATTCGAAAGAATGGTTTTCCGCCATATGAAGTATTGTGTGTGGGTTCATCGTCTCGATGACAATGTGGTTGCTTTTATCTAGCAAGCTAGTTTTGGGGTGCATAATTTTCAGATTCGATGTCATCGATTGTGCGTGTTTACTAGCTTAAAACATTATGAATGATATTTCATTATGTGTTGGCAATTACCCTACTTCACTTTCATATGGGTTTTGGAATTAATCCCTAGATCCATAATTTCTTTGTAGAAGGTGCTACCGTTTGTTCTTTCCAACCATTTTCAAACTAGATGAAGTAAACCAGGTTTTCCATATATGTTATGGTTTAATGCTCCATATGTGTCGAAACTGAAACATGTTACATATCAAAGAATGATTCTAGAAATAGGCACCTTGACTTTGAGGTCTCATGTTTGGTAGGGGTGTGTTCTATGGAAGAGTAAAGGACTTAGAGCCATGGTCACAAGTTTGTAAAAGACAAGATAGATATAAAAAAAAGGGGGGCTAGATTACACATTTTAAGAGGGTTTGTGATTGTTACACGGATATTTTAAAATTTTATCGTAGAGATAGACTTTCACAATGTCATAGAGCATAACGTTGAATAGGTGTTTAGTGTAGTTGTTGATTGATTTTCATGTTTTCCATTTGTATAAATGGACAAAGTGATAATTTTTTGTTACTATGGTCATAGCCATTGTGCTCTGGCTCAACCTGTTTGCTGTCGCAATCCATGTTGAGATCCTCTTCTAGCATTTATGATGTTTTCTTTTTTTCCAAGGAAAAAAAGCATAATTTTATTTCATCCGTAGAGAGACAAAATTACATTTTGTAGATATGCGAAGCATATTTATAAACATAGATCAATACACGACGATAAGGTCGACTATAATACCCCAACCCAAAAGAAGGTTCATCCCACCAAACCACTTTTCAAACAGTTCTGGAGCCATATATGTTCTATGAACACAATAGAATATAGCAGTTCATATAATAAAAAATGATATCAGTCCTAACACTTAATAGACATATAAGGGTCAAAAAACCTCTAACCATAAGAGATATAAAGTACAACAATAGTGCCAAAAAATTATGTCTCATAAATCCTCCCCTTCTATGAAGGGACGATGATAAAACTCAGAAACAACATCCTCTAGTCACTCCTTAATATTCCACACACTTGCAACCAACTGGAGCCCCTCCTTCGAAGCTGTGTCTGCCTGGCTGTTTTTTTCCCTATAAACATGTGAGCATGTAAAAGATTCAAAGGACTCAATGATATCCCAAATAGTGAGTAAAATGTTTTGTAACAAAAGATCTTTGCAAGGTTGAATCCTCTTAACCTAGTTAATCACATTAAGAGAGTCACCAAAAACCTTTAGGCTTCTACACCCCTTTTCTGCTGCGAATAATAGAAGAATTTTCAAACTTAATAGTTCATCCCGGTTATTTCCACCCTCTACCAGCCCAGCCATCATTTCAAAAGAATGGTTTTCCGCCATATGAAGTATTGCCCCCCCCCGCATACCATATTCTGAGAAGCACCATCAAAGAAACCCTAGGGCGATGACTTATCAATTTCTAGCTCAAGAATATCCCTCTGCTTTTCGACCCTTATGTGCTTGGGTAGAGCCAGTGCAATCCCACAAGTCTGCCCCGCCATTATAGCTGGTGTGCATACTTTCCCATTGAACACCAGATTGTTCCTGGCCAACCATATACCCCAAGTGACTAGGAGCGAGAGGACCTTCATAATATCCACCTTTTCCAGTCTACGCCATCGTTCCCAAGCATCAAGTATAGTAGCTCCTTCCCATCGACATTTTGGACCTAAACCCAAATGTTTACAGCATTCTCTCCAGACCTCCACACAGTAGGTACATTTAAGGAACAAATGTACCACCATTTACCCTTCAGCTCGACATAAGACACACCATCCCAGTCCAGTAATACCCTGTTTATGGAGGTTTTCCCAAACCGGTACCTTGTTCTCAAGAACACACCACCAGAATAATCTGCATTTTGGCCGGACAATGATATTTCCAGATCTTCTTCCACCACCATTCCAACCCCTGAACGTTTTCAGTTGTACTAAGGTAAATATATCCCTCGTTAGGGCTGTATCTCCCACAAGTCACCAAATTCCAAATTAATTCGTCATCCCCATTTCTGATCTAAACCTGCGATAACTGTAGCAGCCAAATATATAGTTTCAGCCCAGCCTCTTCCCTAATAGGCAGATCATAGAAATTAGTTGTGTGCCAACCTTGAGACCACCTGTTTACCTGGATCGGAGAAGCAAGTTGAAACATATAAGTTATACCGCGCTGTTTGAGAGAAGCCACCAACGGTTCAGACAGTCTAAACCCCCCATACCACCCCAACCAAGGGTCCTCCCCCACCTGCACCCTCCTACCATTACCAACCTTCCACACAAGATTTTCCCCTATGATTACAAAATATTTTATCACCGCTTTCCATATGACCGATCCCCCCCTGTGACTCTTCAATGGATTCCTGATCCAATCGAAAATAGAATCTGGAGCAATGTATTTCTCATGCATCACCCTGGTCCACAAATTTTCAGCCTGAATCAAATGCCAACCCCCCTTTGCTGCCAAAGCTTCAGCAAAAAGGAAAATGTTTTTTAGACCCCATCCCCCCAATGATTTTGGCCTGGCAATCCTTTCCAATCTGACCCGGGGAGTAACTGCTGCCTCCTTTTTCCCACTCCACAAAAAATGAAGATAGATCCAACGAGCTTTCTCTAGGATACCTTTTGGGATCCATGAGAGAGACATCCAATAAACTGGAATCGCTTCCAACACCGCCTTAACCAGTACCAATCGCCCTGCCCTAGAAAGCCACCTATGACTCCAGGAATGTAATATTTTCTCCAATTTTTCAATCAACCACACCCAATCCTTCTTCAAATAATTGTTTGGTTTCAGGAAAAAACCCAGGTATTTTAGACCATCGTCCAGAGTAACCCGAAAAAAAGGAAAACATTCTGTAGCATGATCAACTTCAGCAGCATCCAATCGATGAGTAGTTATGGTAGATTTTCTTTCATTTATCTCCATTCCAATCGCAGATGAAAAAAGGGCCAAAATCTCAGCAAGAGTATTGATATCATGGACAGTTCCAGAGCAGAATATGAGCACGTCATCCACAAACAATAGATGAGTGATTTGAAGATGTTGGGAGACATCTATACCATTAAAGTTTCCCTCCCTATGAGGCTCCAAAAGTAATCGGCTTAAACCTTCAGCAACCAGAAGAAACAAAAGAGGAGACAAAGGACATCCTTGCCCCAGTCCTCTCCCCGCATGGAAGAAAGGTGATGCAGCCCCATTGATCAATACAGAGAACGACACCGAAGTGACACAGCACATAATCCACCTGACAAAAGCAATCCCAAAACCCAGATGAATTAGTAACATATGAATATATGTCCAACTTACCTTGTCATAGGCTTTAAATAGATCAATTTTCAGTATTGCTCCCTTCAGATTGTGAGTTTTCATGCTGTGGAGTCCTTCCTGAGCCACACCAATCGCCTCATGAATCTGTCGACCATTGATAAACCCAAATTGTTCCGCCGAAATATGTTCAGAAAAGATATCCTTCAACCTATGAGCAATAATCTTCGAAATCACCTTGTAAATACAATTACAAAGCGAGATAGGTCTAAAGTCATGTAGAGTTTTTGGGTTATCCACCTTAGGAATCAGAGCAATGAAATTTGAATTAAAACAGGCCAGGATCCTGCCCGACAAATGGGTGTTCTCCACCACCTTCAATATATCATCCCCCAATGGTTCATAGAGTTCAATAAAGAATTCAACAGTCCAACCATCAGGCCCAGGACTCTTATCCTTTTGAAAACTCTGCAATGCCAGTTTTAGCTCCTCTTTTGTAACCTCTTCCATCAGAGAGAGGTTTTCTTCCTCCCCCACAAACCGAGGAAAAACTTGTGTGATACGCATAATCTCCACCAACTGTGCACCCTCCGGTGCCTGAAATAAATGTTGAAAATGTTCAACCCCTAAACCAGCCAAATCCTCAAAGGATTCAAGACTTCTACCCATAGAATTCTCCAAACTCCAGATAGTATTCAACACTTTTCTTCCCCTGGCATATGAGTGAAATTTTTTTGTGTTTTCGTCACCACACTCAAGCCAAATAGCCCTGCTCTTCAATCTCCAGGTTTCCTCCTTGTCCACGAGGATAGTATTCCTTCTGCCCTGTAAACCGACCAAAGTTTCTTTTGTTTCTTGATTCATATATCCCCCTCCCTCCATATCCATAATGGTACATAAATCCTTCTCAATCTGCCTTAATTCAAGATCTTCTCTGCTGCGCTTTTCACCAGCCCATTTCTTTATCAAACCTTTGAGTTGGGAAAAATTGTCAACAAACTGTAAAGGCGCAGTCAAACGGCTGTTCGGATTATAAGGGACCCAATTTGAAAGAATCAGTTGACGAAACGATTCATCCTTTAACCAGGTCTTATTGAATTTCAATGGACTAGGAGGCCTTACAGGCCCGTTCCTAAATTCCAAGAAGATTGGCAAATGATCAGAACGACCTCCACATCCCACACATTGTCTAATGAAATGTTGTTGTTCCATCAGAGTTTTAGAAATCAAAAAATGATCCAGGTGCTTAGCCACACGCCCGTCCCCACACCGATTGTTTTGCCAGGTAGGCCTAAGCTTAACAAGTTCAATATCCAGCCAATTCCTCTCAATGAGATTTTGAGAGAAATATTCGGTCAGTAAGTCAGGACAAGCAAAAGGTCCCCCGACTTCCGCCTGACCCAAATAAAAGTTTAAATCATCACCGATTATAACCAAATCTCCCCTGAACATATCCAAGTTGAATATGTTATCCCAAAAGGGGATGTGGTTTAGATAAGGACCATAGATGTTGAAAACATCCACAGGGGCCCCCTGATCTAAACCCTGCAATGTCATCCCCAACATAGAATCCAAACCCCAAATGTTCAGTGCTTTCACCACACGAGTATTCCACCCCATGGCCAATCCCCCCGAACGACCCCGGACATCCAAGGTCACAAATTGCCAGCCCATAAACCAGCTCTCCAGCTTTGCTTTAATCACATCACCAACACCTAAAGTTTCTTGTAACAGCATCACATCAGGATCTTCCAAATCGACCACCCTACACAACGTAGGTCTTTTAAGGGGACCTGCCAGACCCCGACAATTGAAAGACATGATCTTCATCTCTGCCCCTTTTTCTGGGCCTGCACAGCTCTAAGTGCCCGTTCAATAGAAAGTTGTTTTCCTTCATGCAGATCCTTCCGAGCCCTGGACTGTGCCTTTGCTAGAAAGGAAGTTCTTCCCCTCCCATGAGGTACAAGAAGGGAATCTTTCCCCAAACCCCCGGGTAGGACCTTCTTCCCCGACTTAAGGAAATAAACCAAATCAGGCGAGGAGTGGGATAAAAGAAGCCCATTTTCAATCAAAGTAGGGATAGAGGACAAAGGGATATCCTTCTCAACAATGGCATCAGAAGAGAGCGTAGAGGCCACCAAAGGAAAAGGGGGAACCATAGCCTCAACATGTGCAGCAGAAAAGGGGGTAGTAGAAGCCAAAGGAAGTGGTGAGAGTGATAAGTTCTTGAGTTTTTTCCCCATCCAATCCATCCCAGATATATTGAAAATATTAGTAAACACATTTAAAGACGGAGAAGGGGCAGAAGAAGAGGTACCCGCAGAAGGCGTCTCCATAGCAGGACCAAGAGCAGCACTAGCTTCCTCATCCGGAGCCCTCGAAATCAATGCATCCTCCCTAAAAGGAGGAGTCAAATTTTTCACAGCCACAAGCCCCTCATTCGATTCAGACGACTAAGGTCCCAATGTCGACGACGACATGCCTCTGCTAGAACCAGTCCCACAAGAGCCTTTCTGTGAGCCGCGACCATTGATCATACGCACCCCCAGAGAATTATCAACCGCCAGATGACCATATGTGTGACAACACCGACATCTAAAAGGGATGTTTTCATAATCCAGGCGCTGTATGAAGAAAGTATTGCCCCATGAGAGATGAATTTCTTCTTACAAACCCTCCCTCACATTGATGTTTACCAGAATCCGCGCCACCCTTCGGATTTTAGTAACCTTGAAGGACATGTCAGCCTCCAGGAAGGTCCCCAAAATATTGCCAATACTGATGAAATGTTCCTCCGACCAGTATTGTCGAGGAAGACTCGGAAGGTGAACTCATATAGGAACCACATCCACCCGCTCACGGGATGCGTGGAAAGTTGAAGTCCACAATTTGAGCATAACCGGGCACTGTTCCAAAGACCAATTCCTCTCTAAGACCCAGCTAACATGTGCCTGTTGGGTGAAATTAAGCGCAAACCACCCCTACGTCAATCCCTCGAGTTCAGGAACCTCCCCCAGCTCTTCTGCCCAAGCATCCTTTATCCAATTTTCGATGACCGTCATCGAACAATTTTTCCCATGGTATTCAGAGCATTCGCCACCGAGTAAAGACCCTCCACCGCACCCGGGCTCAACGCTGGTTCTGGAGTCAACGCAGGAGGAAGATTCGTAAAAAAAGATGACGGAGAGTATGAAACGCCCATGTCAGTAAGCAGGGAATCAAGAAGAAAATATCTGCCCCATAGGGATTTGTTGCCCGGACTGTGATGACCCAAGGAAAAATGAAAAACACCCTCCGTCATCGGATCCAATGAGTAATCCACCTGATCTTCATACCCCATCTTACCACGGTAACAACCACAGTAAAAGCAAAGCTGTGAATGAGCCCCCAATCGTCACGGGATCCCTGCCACAAAACCGTCAAGAAACAACCGCCTTTTCACCAATACTATCCGCCTTCACAACCTTGAACACCCCGAAGCAAAAAACTAGCTGCTAAGGAAACCCTAGCCGAAAGAGGAATCTGACTCGCCACTTGCCGCAACCCGACTCCTAGGAAACGAAGATGCCTGTCGCCAGCGCAAATCATCATGCTATGCACACCAGGCCCTGAAACAAGGCCGTACTGGGGTAAACCCTAGCCATCCCGCCGTCACACGATCCCACCTACACCTCCTTTGCCCCACTCCAAATTCCTTTTACAATGCGTAAAAACCACATTTATGATGTTTTCTTAGTTAATTGTCAAATTCAAATCTAGCAATGGTGCTTCTAACTTTGATTGGAGTCATTAGTTTGGAAAGATAACCAATTAACTAGATGATGAGTCTCTTATTCAACTTGCATAGTATTCTTATGTGATCAATTGCATGCGGAAGGAAAACAATAAATAAATAATGGAGTGGTTACGCCAAATAATTCCAGTTTGAGTGTTTGTCCATATAAATGGGCTCCAATGTTCCTCCAAGAAAACCTAAACAACAACAACCTCTATAAATGAAAAAGAACCCGTTGTCAATGGCATGTGTGACTCATATAGCAGAAATGCACCCATCAAGAGACATGTGCCATCGGAATACAATAAGGGTTTTAAAATAAAGTTCCGAAATTCCCTCCATATTTATTATATTTCTATTATAACCACTTTTAGGAAATCACATAGACACTCTACTCTCAATGACACTAACTTGATAGTAATTGAAGCACTCTAACAAAATATATTTTTGTTAATGTCTAAGAAATATTACCAAAAATACCCTCTGACATGTGGGATCCAACAATAATAAGAAAACTAGGTAAAACCTACTCAAAATAGCATGTGGCACATGTGGTTGCTACAAGCAAATCCTACCATCAATAAATTCCTAAGAAACCCATGCCAAATCAACTATACACTCAATACAATAATAAGTTATTTGGCACGTCCACCAAGATTCAATACATGTGCATAATAGGTGGAATAATTAATAAATAGTTTAATAAAGTAGTTATAACCACTCTCCATCAATGCCATTCCTCTCTCACATGTGTATAGTCAAAATAATTCATACATAATACACCCTAAGGTTCACCCAAACTAACAATGAAGTAATATTACTAGGAACTGTGTCCAATAAACCAAGTAACTCATCCACCATATCCAAGAGCATTAGTTAATCATAAATACTTAGGGAAAGCCCCAAGTTGATGGCTTCCATGTCCATGAATGCACAAAGGATTAATCAACTATGTGCAATGCTAAACCAAAACCCTCAAATAGCACATGCTATATGTAGGCCTCCAAAAAAAAGATGATGATTGCATACAAGAAAAAAGTATGCAACATCTAACCATGAAACATCAATGCCACACTGCATCTAACAATATAGTGTAAAGAATATGCCAACTGATAAAAACTATAAGACGTGCATCTAATCACGAAGTATTGCAAAAGGCCACAACACTCCAGGTGCAACTTGCCTGGTAGAGGTTTCAATTGGAACAAACACCTCATGCAATATGAGGGGTTGCAACTGGCCATTTGTCTCGTATGTTATGTTTATTCATTACCTTATCTTTTGAAATACTGCAAATGTTATTTCTTGGTGGGAAATTTTTATTCTTTGCTACATTGGGCCATGTAAAGGGAGTCTAGATACCAACTTGCAAGTAGCTATAGTGGTAGCATATCATATTCAACAGGCATATACAAATCCAAAAGCATGGGATATAGGAAAAATACCATGGCAATATCTAGCAATTGAAATAATGAGCACATCTTACCTTCATTATGTTCCATATGTAGATGCACCAATTGCCCAACGATATAGTGTGACTTCATTAGCTTCACCAAATTACTAATCGTTGTGTTTGTGATCAAGATCAAGTCATCTAAGTGCTTGGTGGGCGTGACAACAAATGTATGTCTATCTTTGCTTTTTCCTTGCGTACATAGGTTCTTTCTCTGTTGATGCATAAACGAAAGCATGCCATAGTGCTTGTAGGCATTGGTATAGGTTGTATATATGAGCTTTGAACACTTTTGAGTGTGAACAAAATGTCGATAGCAATGGTGGATAGGAAATAGTGTCCCTCATCATTGATGTGGAATAAGGTATAAATCCTAGGATAGTGTTATATTTGATTTTACTCTTTCGAATAAGCTTGGCTAGAATCATTTATGTAAATGGAACATTCTCATGTAAGTGAAACAAGTAATCAATATTGACTCATCAATATATAGCCCTACAATTGTTTTAATCATATCTAAAATTGTAGTTATTTTATTGATATAATAACAAAACAACAAATTTAGGTCCTATGCAAAATCTTCTAAACACTTTGCATTGCCCCCCACTCTCCCCCTTGTTGTATTATGTTGAACCTTGATTTCTTATCCAAATTTTGGAATAGAAAAAGTTCAAAACATAGTAAATCCAAAACATAATTATGCAAACCACTTTTTCAATGTCAATGAATCAAAGCTCAATGCAGTATACTTTGAGTATCCATTACTCGTATGCCATACACAAATTGTCTCTGACATTTTTTTTGAAGGCCAACATTATCCTTTCTAAAAAGATTTTATTAATCACTTTTTGGTTGAGTTATATTATTATCTGGACTAAAATAAATTATATAAAATCGTGTAATAGAAGATGAGAGGTCATCCTAACTAATTGTCGATCCAACTATATATAAAAATTATAAGTAACAATTAAAATTTTGTCCATATATATTTATGATTTAATTTATGAAAGTATTATAAATGGCAATAACAATGCTATTGTTTCAATAAAGATCCTATAGTAATGATGGGAAAGTATGATTCCTTTTTCCGACTCCTTTGTTTCTTGGTCCCCATCCTCTCCTTCTCATTCACAATAAAATTTTAAGAGATATGTGAATCCTTTGTAGATCAGTAACAAAGAATTTTTGTTCAAAAGCCTTAGCCATTTCATGTTTGAGGGCATTACTCACTTTATTATCCTCCTCCAATGTGAATGGAAAGTCCGCTATTTTGCTCCACAAAATCTATATACTATAAATTAATTGTTGCATCACCTAGCTATAAGTTGTTAAGCTATCATTTTCTCCTTTGAAGAAATTGATTGCTTTGATTGCCTTCTGTTTTTCCTCCATCATTTGCTAAGTTATTGGGAACAAAAACATTACTTGTGAGCTTTCTGACACTTATATATTATTTCATCTTTTCTCCTAAAAGAGCATAATGACCTCATTTGATTTCTTATTGAACCTTCCAATTGAGACTAAACTGCCTTGTAGTAAGTCCCTATTTGCCTCCAAGGCCTTCAATCTAACATTTCATAATTGGTTGTTTACTAAGATGAAAGCCATGTATTTATTCTAGTTGTCACTAGATGAAACAACTTTGTGATAATTGTAATAAACTATGGTCGTTGATCCAACTCCAATCAAACAATCAATTAAAAACAACAACAACAATACAATACAATAGAAACATATGGATATACATTTCATTGTTTCTATTATTATGGTCATTTGATTTGTCCATAGCTTTAGGTCATGTCAATGGACTAATGATTGTTATAGTCATTTGATTTGTTCATAGCTTTAGGTCATGTCAATGGACTAATGACAAATTTATGGAACAACTACAACATTTTCCAAACACAAGTATTCACATATACACCAAGACCAAGACTAAGAATCAGTACATGGATTTAAGTGGCAGTTCCAATGATAGATCTCAAGGCAAAATGCCACACGCAACCGACCATGGACAAGTGAAAAGGTACACTTCTAAACATGTCTCTTTGCCCATTCCTATAACTATGGGAGACAATAGAACAAAACAACAACAACAAAATAAAATGCATTTAATATTTCATAACTATGTTATGTTCTAATAGAACAAAACAACAACAACAAAATAAAATGCATTTAATATTTCATAACTATGTTATGTTCTGATGCTTATAGTCTCTTTTCTGCCAATGCTTTCAGAAGAAGACAAATCTCTTCATGGACATATACAAATCTCTTTGAGGGAGATATTGTAGCCTTGTGTGGGCTTGCATAGTCTAAAAACACAAATTTACAAAGCAAAGTACAATTGTTGCATGTTGATCTAGTAGATAATGAAGGGAAATTAACCATAACGATGAACACGGATGGTGATATTATTTCAAAATTCATTAAATTCTTCACTCCTGGCAACAACATATGGATCTCAAATTTTGTTCTTACATATAAGGGAGAATACAACAGAGGCGATGCAAAGTAATGCATTCAACTATAACACCATATTGTTGTCGAGACAATACCAAAAGTTTGTCAACAGTGCAAGATGGCTCCAGACACAATTATACATGCTATTTGCAGTTCAACAAACTCCTATTCCATGGGATCCGTTGCTGCACTTGTAATTTCCTGTCAACAAAACATAAAAAAATATGAGCTTTTTTTATCTAAGATGGAAGAGCAGTAAGCGATACTGCGACTGTATGTGTTTATCAAATTGAAAAAAAATGCTTCATTGCTTTTTATAGTTTCCAAATATTGCTTGCTTGTCACTTGTATTCCATTCTACTACTAAATCCTAACATATTGCAATTTCTTGCAGCTACAATTAAATGAAAACTGCACTGATCTTTACTCCAAAGTAGAGGACAACCAAATCAGAAAATGTGCTAGTGTATCTGTTCAAGAATATTGTCAGGAGCGGACCAAAAGGTTCTCAGATCTTGCGTTTCTCTCTTGGAATGTTTGCTGATGTGCTGAATGACGAACTTGCAAAGGCACATTTGCTTTATGTTTTGCATTCAAACACAGAGGCAAGCAACCACTCTCCATTTCCTGAAGTTGCTTTATGCTCTGTTCAGTGTCCTAGTGTTGCACTCGTGGTTGCACTCTTCCTGTTCTACAATATCCTCAATTAAATAAGTATTTTTATTTTTTGATACCATTGTAAAGATTATTTATTTTTAGCCATCACAAAAGTTTTATAACAAACTGCATCCTTAAAAGCACTTCTGGTTTTTCACCTTTGAGATCTTCTGGATAGAAGCATTTGATAATCAGATCTCACAATTTTCCAAGTTAGAACACAAGGAAAATGATATAAGATGCATTATATCATAAACAAAAATACGGAATGCATAAAATTATGAACATCAGTTACATATGACAAAACAAAGCATATAACATTTTGCTTAATTGCTTATTGAATAGTTGACTTTTGACTTGACATCACAGTTTTTCTACCTTAGCACATATGCAAAACAAAAGGGATTTCATTTCATTTACATTGGCATGTTCAATGTCATAATGGATTCTACAAATTCATTTGGTTTAGAAATCTGGTCTTCCTTTAGCATGTGTTTCTCTCTTTGCAAAAGGACTTTGACTTGGGTATGCTATCACTTAGAAAATCTCTTCGCTTCACATATGCAACAACCTATTGCAAAAGCTGGTTAGTTACAAAACCTTTTGCCTTTGCATCGAACATAGTTTATTGCAAAAAAACGGTTGCAGAATTTGTTGCAAAACAATTATCAGTTGCATAATCTCTTCACTTAGTAAAGGACAAAGTCGGTTGCAAGAGCAACTCTAAATTTGTGCAATTTGCTTTCCTTAGATTCTTCTTTTATTTGCCTTTTTCTTCATTTCACAATTAATGTATTATCTGCTAGCTACACATATTCTATTTGTCCATTTATCCCTTTTTATGCATCTCTAATGGCATTAGGAATATTGATGCATATAGCTCCAATAATTTAATATCCATTTCCATGCCACAGGTGTAAGGAACCTTGAAAGCAAGAAATATCTTTTCAATTCCATTCTGAAGAGTCTGCAATACGTGCAGTTTCCCAATGCCATCTAGCTTGCTTGATTGTTCAACTATAGACATAACACTGTAATCAGTTTTGAGCATTTCCTCGAATGCGTTCTGGAAACAAAAAACGCGACAATCAATTGTACCCTCAAGATGTTAATGATATAGCATCATTGCCCTACAATTGCAATGGTCTCTTACAAAAGCTTCACAAACAATATCTCGGTCGTAGTCTTGTAGCTGCACAATCTTGCAATACATGGCACATTTATGCTTACATCTACTAATGACATTGCTGGTATCCAAGTTCCTGAGTGATTGGAGTTGGTTTTCATTTTGTGATTTTTGTACATAGAAGGCATGTAAGTAAATAAAAAAAAGAAAAAAAAGGGAAAATAACACGATACAAAATAACATTGCAATTTACATTTTGTTAAACTGTTGCAACTTGTTGTTATTGTTCCTTTTTACTCTGTTTTTGCAGTGCACCATAACCTGTTTACACAGTTAGTCATGAGGTGTAGCTCATTTGGTCTCTGTGGGGTTTAGTCCTCATGAAGTTTCATGTTCAAACCTCATGGTTAGCGATAGCAATGGAGCAATGCTGGGCAGCGTGAAGGTTTACCTTTTATAAAACTCATTTCACACATAGTTTGAACAGGTTGCAAAACTGTTATCTTGTGTAAATAATGTTTAGCAAGTTGATATTAGTGTATTTAAATTAGAGATTGATTATATATTGCTCATAACACCATTTCAACAAATAAATTTTGAAACAGGGGCTTTCCATGATAACTACAAAAAGCTTAATAAACTGCTTAATAGCATCTTGCTGCTAATCCAAGCTGAAATTAAACATGTTTTCATTTAAAAAAAAAAAAACCTTTGACCATTTCAACAAATAAATTTTGAAACAGGGGCTTTCCATGATAACTACAAAAAGCTTAATACACTGCTTAATAGCATCTTGCTGCTAATCCAAGCTGAAATTAAACATGCTTTCATAAAAAAACAAAAAACTTTGTTTTTTTAAAATATTTGCATCAATTTATTCAATCTTATTGACAACAATAAGTGCTCTACTAATTAGAACTCCACACATAGACTAGTAATTTCTAATACTCGTCTCTCCATTTTGCTTTTTTTTCATTTCATTGAAGCAACTATTTGCAATTTTTGCAAATACTTTGGCACTTGCAATTTTGCCAAGCACACCCTTAACACACTAAGAAGGCTGAGAAAGCATGGCTCCACTTACTTATCCGTGGACCAAGAGAGTTTCCCTACTACATAGAATGCACCCACAAATCTCTACTTTTATTAAAGATCACTACCTTACACTTTGGTTGATTTTTTTTTCGGCAACTTATCATCTCCAACTACAACTTTAGCAATTTGCATTGTAATATAATTAATAGCCATGGCAATGCAAAAACTAAAAAAAAAAACAAAACAAAACTTGCCCATTTACACTACTTGTAGTGCATTGTTATGGTGATCATGCTTTGCTTAATGCTTATCTCTTCAAGTGAAGGAAAAGCAAAAGCAAAAACAAAAATATCATGGCAAACATTGCTTGTAACCTGTAAAAATAATAAACTACATTGAACAACTACCTATTTATATAATGGTCGTGTGGCATTCCTATACTGCCATCGAAAATGAAACTAGTCTTATGTAGCATTTTGCTTTTGTAATATATAGTTGTAACATCCTTTTCAATTAATAACATAGATATTTTCTTTTCAATATATAAATGGTACATGTCTTTGAGATGAAAAAAGACATCATTTTTTCCTAGAGCAAATTAAATCATCTATTTAGGGAAGTGTAAATACATATGTTTTTGTCGTGTTTAGTGCAAATACATATGTTCTTGTGGTGTTTCTTCATGTTCTAACCATTGTTTATGCACAATCTGCAACATTTACATACATATGTAGCCAACAAAGAACAACAGAAAAATCTCATGTTCTAGTTGCTTTCTCTTTCTTTTTTCGCAAATGTCACATGTTCATCTAGGCCACTTACACCTAATTGTTGATATAGTTTTATGCGGCATACACCACAATATATGCAAAGAATCGGAACAAGGTAAAATATGTAGCATAGCAAAAAACCATGTCCAATAGTTGCTTACTTTTCCATCTGGTTTTTTTCCTTATTTGTTTGAAACATGAATAAAAAAAATGAAGTTTTAGGCAGTGTGTATTCCCTCCACTTGCATATGTTAAGTAGCTTCCATGACAATGTTGTAAAAGTTGTTAAGCTTTTCAAGTGTCTCAAAGATCTTTTTTATACATAGAATCTTTTGCCTGGTATTATAAACTTTTTTGAGTTGGTGCATCTACTCAACTTTTTGAATACTTAAATCAATATAGACTTTTCTATTGCCTTTTGATGGTTTGCAAATTGTCCCTACATAGTGTTCCATCTTTGCAATTTATACAATATTAAGTTAATGTCTAGATATATAAATAACATATATACACAATTTCTTTAAGTTGAAGCTTAAATGTATTTTTAGATCATATCATTGAATTTTATCTTTAACTATAATTTTTTTTTCAAACATTTACTTTATTTTTATTAACTTAAATTATAAACTAAATAAAACAAGTACAGATATAATATGGAAACATTTCCACCTTATGACTCACAATTTCTTCTCAGAACAAAATAAAGTGTCAATTCATTGTTTATCACCCATCATAAAAATAAATTTTATAAAATTTCAAATATTAAAAAAAAATTTATTTACAAAATATTAAATTTAATATAAAAATATAATAAAACATTTCATATCATTAATAAAATATAAATATTTATGTTATTAATGCAATATCAAACTGATATGGCCACTCACCAATAACCATATTCTGCATAATTACTATTTAAGTATAAATAATACATAAATAAATATCACATAGAACTTTTGGACTCCATCTCGAATCTATGGATTTGATAATTTTCAACGCTTGCGCCCGGTAAATCCAAATCAACACAACAAATCCAAATCAACATAAATATAGACTGGTAATTAATAGAGTCAACGTTCAGATTGTTTGTGAAGAAGACAATTTTCATCCATCAGAATGTGGAGATCAGAGTGTGGTAGTAACATAAAACATGGAAAGCTCCATTAAAAGCCAAGACCGTGTGGGTGGCACGAAATTTGCGTGGCATCCGTATGATTCAAGTGCCCGGCACAAATCTGACAGAGGAATTCAGATGGCCAGCCCACTTTCAGTTTTCAGAAGCAGTTTGTAGACAGGATCAGAACTGTTCATGGCAGAATTGGGCTTCATCCATGGATTCCTGAAAAAGCATCGGCTGCGATGAAGAAATCCTTTAACGGGATGCGCAATGGAGAACTGGATCTAGAGATCGGAGGGGGCGGGAGCATCAAGAGAAGACGGAGGCGTGCTGACAGAATGTTTGGGATCAAGCCCAATACGATTATCCTGGTCTGCCCCGCACTGTGTCTTGGGACGTTTCTTCTCATTTTTTATGCTCTCTACCAAAACCCTCGTGTGGGTTTTGTTGGGGGAGAAGAGCAAGGACTGGCAGTGGAGGTGTATCCGTATGTAAATCTGAAGAATCTGGTGATGGTCGCAGGGCATTCTGTGTACATGGGGTCCAATTGTGAGAAAGGCGATGGGGAGGAATCGTGGTTTTTGGAGTCCTATCAGAAGCATCTGGGCCAGGCTGCCACTTTCCTGGAGCATATTAAGGCAGGGGTTGAGGCCGCGGGCGAAGACAGAGACGCCTTGCTGTTGTTTAGTGGAGGGGAGACGAGGAAGGACGCTGGTCCTCGCAGTGAAGCGCAGAGTTATTGGAGTGTTGCAGAGTCCCACGGTTGGTTTGGTGAGCGCAATTAACTTCAAATGTCCAATCTTGTTCAAATGTTGATTTTTTCCATATATATGTTGAATCAATTTTGTTTGAACTATCTGTGGGGAGAACCCTATCGTTGGGGGAGGACCCAAGAGATTTGATATTTTTACTTCTTCCTGGAAAGATGATGAGTGTTTTTTTGACTATGTGATTTCACAGTTTGTCATAATTATAATAAAATTTCCGGATTTAAACCAATGTTGTCACACCCAGAGTTGGCTGGTATGTAGATTTTCACAGTTTGTCATAATTATAATCAAATTTCCGGATTTAAACCAATGTTGTCACACCCAGAGTTGGCTGGCCTGGGATTCGACAATATATTAAATTTAGTGTACCAATAATATATTAATGACATTTCCAATCCATTTGAGATCTACCCATTCCTGCAATTTCAAAGTTCATCCTATTTCAAACTTCGTCCTAGCTCTCTTAGCATTCTGTTTTTGATGCCTTCCAAAGATTTGGCTGTGACTTATCCGGGGTAATCATCACAAACTACGCATCTTTGCACACCTTTCTAGCTAGGTAGTGTCAGCCTGTTTATGCCCCCAAACATTGTAGTGGGACAGTATTTGCACTTTATTTGATTGTCATCATTTCAATTCATACGGATATGATCTCTCCATGCTTTATCGAGAGGCCTTTTAGCTTTGGGCTTAGGTGCCATGGATAAGAATCTGGATTGGCAGAATGTATGGCAGAGTTAGATTAGCATGCCCTTGCCTTGAAAGCATCAGCAGAAATTTCATCTTGCACTTCAATACATAAAATCAATTGAGCAGAAAATTGAGAGAAGGCTGAATGAAAGGTGTTAAAGCCTAAGGGTTTGTCTTTTAGAAATATTGAATCAATGGTGTAACCGTGCTAAAGACTACATGTTTGTTTTATGATCCATTAAGGTTACAGCCTACAAGCATCCCATTAAGGTGTTAAAATTTGTTTGTCAAATATTCCAACCTTCAGGTTTTTCAAATATTACAGCCTACAGGTTGGTCAGCAGTCAATGATTTTTATATTACAGCCTACAGGTCTGTCAAAGACTCAAATATTCCAGATTTTATTTCAAACTGTTTTTCATTGTTCAAAGTATCGGACATTTCTTAAATCTGATTCCTGGAGGATCCTGTAGGCAGAATTGAAGAGTAGTTCTGTGTTTGAAGTTTTGTTTAGGTTTTCTTTGAACTTCTCTTTGATTGCAATACACTTGACCAAGCTCTTAGAGAAATCCAGAAGATTTTTGTGGGCCGAAACTTTATTCTGTATAAGCAAATAGTAGGATTCAGGATTGATGACTTACCTGAATTTTGAAGGCAGATACCTCCTTCACAGCTGCAGACAACGACCTATTTTACTCCTTCAGACAGCCTCCTGTTCTCCTTCACACAGCAGCCTTCTATACTCCTTCACAAATGCATGCTGCAGCCTTCTGTATGATGATGAAATTGCCCTTGTAAATGATAATGAACTCAGCCTCCTCACTGTTAGAAATTGACAGCTGCATAACCAAGATTACTAGAAGAAAGACAAAGCGCAAAAACAGTGCGTGAAGCTCGTTTCACCACGATGATCACAAAGATCATCTCCCAACCGTAGACAAATCAATGTCACCTCCGAGCTTGCCCTTCCTAGAGAGAATAGTTCAGAGATAGATGTACATCCAGATGATAGTAGCATAAACCCAAGAAAACAAGAAGAGAAGAATCTCCAAGATTGGAGAACCCCAAAAACAGTCTCCTCCAGCAGTAGTGAACTTGTCTCACTTAGGAGAACTTGCTTGAATTGTTTGATCCAAAAATGAAGTGACATGCCTCTTATTTATAGTGTAAGTTGCTTAGTAAATTAAATTCTTACTTGGGCCCGACTTGTATTAATTTATGACTTTTCTGGGCCGACATGTGTTCTCTTCTGCAGGGCCGACTTGAGGATGATCCTCACGCAGCTACTATTCTAACACTCCATCTTAGCCAGGGAGGCATCATCGTCATCAACTGGAACACATTTGGATATCAGCGTTACATAACGGCTATCTCGAACATCTCTATACACATGGAAGAGCCATCAACAAGCATCAACGCCAATACTGTGACTATAACTCCATCCCTAGGATGAGTCTCAAATAGTCACGCATAGTCCTCGAAGACCTTGTCTATTACCTCATTTCTGAGATGAGTCTCAGATAGTCATCGAAGGTCTTGACTATGCACATAGTCATCGTAGAACTTGACTATTACCTCATTTCTAAGATGAGTCTCGGATAGTCATCGGAGGTCTTACTATGTCTCTACTCATGTGGGCATACAGAGTCATGCACCATGACTAACCTAATGAGCTATAGAGCCATGTACTATGACTACTTGGCATCAGAGCTATGTGTAACATAACTTAACAGTGTCGGAGCTAGGTATAACTCCATGACTCACAAGTGTCCACTCAGAACTCAGGAGTTCATCACGAATCACCGTCATAGTTCATAGATATCCACATCAAATTTCTCACCCATAAATGTTTACCTAGAACTCAGGTGTTCCCAGAATCAACATCACGGTTCATAGGTGCAGAATCATCTGTCCCCGGATGTGTACCTAGAACTCAGGCATACTGAATCACCGTCACTGTTCATAGGTGTTCACATTAGGACTACATAGGTCTTCTGGCAGAGCTAGCCTTATTTCAAGCTGGATATGAAGACCACATGTCTTTCACAAACCACATATACGTCTTTCGGTAGTGCCAACCCTATTTCATGCTGGATATGAAGACAATAGGTCTTTCACAGACCACATATACAGCTTCTGGCAAAGCCAACCCAATTTCATGCTGGATATGAAGACAACAGGTCTTTCATAGACAACATATACGTCTTCCGGTAGAGCTAACACTATTTCATGTTGGATATGAAGACAACATGTCTTTCTTAGACCTCATATACCAGTGTGCGCCAACCTCTCCATCATTTTTAGGATATCCGGGAAATCTCCTAACTCCTTCCTCTTTGGAGTGATTGGGGAGAATGCATAAAGCATGTGTTAGCCTCTCCATCCCATCTCAAGATGTTCGAGAGATCTCCTCACTCCTTGGAGTGATCGAGAGAATGCATTGACCACTCCATCCCATCGCAGGATGTCCGAGAGATCTTCTCACTCCTCGGAGTGATTGGGAGAATGCATGGTATAAGTTATCCTCTCCTCTCAATGAGGGATGTAATCTCCACTACACCAAGCCATTCACAAAAGTATGCAAACTTTATCCTGGGAAGTGGGTTGGTAAGGATTTCTGCAGTTTGGTCATCCATCGAAATATACTATAATTTAACTGCACCTCTCCGCACCATATCTTGAATGTAGTGGTATTGGATCTCAATATGCGTCGACTTATCGTGGAATATTGGATTCACTGATAGCTGTACACAACTCTGGTTGTTGCAGTGAATCAATGTTGGCTCTAGTGCCTGGCCAAACAATCCCAACAGGAGTTTCCGGAGCCACACAACTTCTCACGGTGCAACACTTACTGCAATGTACTCGGCTTCTGCAGTACTGAGTGCTACTGAGGTCTGTTTCCTGCTGTAGATCCCAGATTAAAGCAACACCCAGAGGTGCTCTTCCTATCCACAACACTCTCGGCCCATTCAAAATCAGTTAATCCTTACAATCTCATGTCGCCTCTTGAAGCATATTGTAAGCCATGTCCTACGGTGCCACGCAAATATCTTAACACATGTTTTGCAGCAACCCAATGTATTTATCTTGGCTTGCTCATAAATTGGATGAGGGCATTCACTGCAAAACATATATCTAGTCTAGTGTTGACCAAATACATCAGAGATCCAATCAGCTGTCGATACATAGTGGGATCAATCAGATTTGAATCGAAAGTAGAATCTTTGAGCTTCTTTAGATTCACGCCCATCGGTGTGGAGTTGGAGTTCCAGTCCATCATGCTAAATTTCCTCAGATTGTCGATGGTGTATTTTCCTTGGCTTAGGAAAATCTCGTTAGGCCTCTGCCATACTTCTAATCCCAAGAAGTAATGCATTAATCCAAGATCTTTGATTTAGAACTCTGAGGCGGGCTTCTTCTTGCACCATGCAATTAGTTCCTCATTTCCTGTGAGAAACAAGTCATCGACATAGAGAACCAAAATTAGTGGCTCGCCATCCACAACCTTGTAGTAAAGGTTGGGGTTTGCATCACTCTTGGTGAATCCCAGACTCACCAAGTAACTGTCTATCCGAGCATACCAAGCACGTGGTGCTTGCTTGAGTCCATATAAGTCCTTTTTCATCCTACATACATGAGACTCCTTTCCCTGTATAACAAATTCCTCTGGCGGCTCAATATATACCTCTTCCTCGATCACACCGTTGAGGAAGGTTGTCTTAACGTCCATCTGATGTAGCTTCCATCCCATAGCTGAGGCAATAGCAATAATGGTCCTGATGGAAGTATACTGAGCCACAGGAGCAAATGTCTCGTCATAATCAATTCCCTCTTTCTGAGGGAATCCTCTAGCCACGAATCTTGCCTTGTGTTTTTGAACACTGCCATCTACTCCATGCTTGATTTTGTAGATCCACTTGGAATTGACTACTGACTTCTCCTCAGGTTTTGACACAACATCCCACACATCCTTTTTCATGATGGATTGGTATTCTTCCATCCTGGCATCCTTCCATACTTGCTGGCTGGAAGCCTCCTCGTAGCTGGTGGGCTCTGAATCAATAATGTAGCTCATCATTGCCACATAGCTCGAGAATCTCTGAGGTCTCTTACTCTTACGGAAGGTACCACGGGGAGCTTCATGTCCCTCTGCCTCCTGCAATGTTTGTTGTGCTCATTTAGGCCATTTTCGGCCAACAACAACGTCTTTGGGAACATCTATTAGTTGTATTGGATCAATGGGATTGACTGGCTCAGCCTTCTTGGTTGACTCCCTCTGAACTGCTGGAGGTGAAGATGACATAATCTCCTCTGGAGCTTCACGCTCCTCCTCATCAATCTCCATGTCTGATCCTCTTACCTTTCTGAAGGCCATCTCCTCTTCAAAGGTAACTTCTTTGCTGACTTCAATCTATCTCGATCTTGAGAGATAAACTCTATAAGCCTTTGAAGATTCACTATATCCCATGAATGTTCCCTTCTTGCTTGAAGGTTCTAGCTTTGACCTCTTTTCCTTGGGCACATGAATGTAGACTGCGCAGCCAAAGATATGTAGGTGTCCTACCTTGGGCTTCACACCTGTGAAAGCTTCCTCTGGAGTTATGTCCTTCAAGTGCTTATGCGGACACCGGTTCTGCACATATACTGCTGTATTTGAGGCTTCTGCCCATAAGAACATGGGTAGACCCTAATCACGAATCATTGCTTTGGTTGCCTCAATGATCGACCAGTTCTTCCTTTTAGCCACCCCATTCTGCTGGGGGTTGTAGGGAACTGTATACTCCCTCTTAATTCTTGCTTACTTGCAGAAATTGTTGAAGTAAGTGGAGGTGTATTCTCCTCCATTATCTGATCTCTGGACTTTAATCCTCTTTCTCGATAGGTTCTTGACTTGTGCCTTGAATTCTTTGAATTTGGATAGCACCTCTTCAGACACTTTGGACCTAAGGAAGTAGATCCAAGTCTTTTGTGAATAGTCATCGATGAAGGTCACGTAGCAGTAATATCCACCCAATGAGGCAATTGTCATGGGTCCACACAAGTTGGAATGTACGAAGTCCAAAATCCCTTTGGACCTTCTCTTGCTGCTCGAAAAAGATCTCTTGGCATTCATGCCAAGTGTACATCCTCTGCAAACGCATCACGATCTACATTGAGTATTGGTAGCCTCGTCACCATCATCCTCAAAGATGGAAGAGCTATATAGTTTAAGTGAGCGATTCTTCGATGCCATAGCTCTCCCAAACTGGTTTAATCGTGTACTAGTGCTTGAACTGGCTGTGTGCTCAATCAGTATAGGCTCTCTTGACGAACAGCAATCATCCGAGCTAAACCTATGCTGGATGTCTTGTGCTATGCAAGCGCCTTCCCACCAGAGAATATGACTTTGTAGCCCTTGTCTTCCAAAGCTGTGATATGGAGACAAGATTTCTTTTCATCCCAGGTACATATACTACATTGTTCATATGTAGTGTATTTCCAGACTCTAATCGTAGAGAGGTAGATCCTGATCCCTTCACGAAATATCTCGCATTGTCTCCAAGCACCACTCGAAGATGAGATTCTTTCTTGATAAAGTCTGGAAGATTCTCCTTGTAGCCTGTCATATGTCTTGAAGCGCCACTATCTATTAGCCAAGTGTCACTAGTGGTGGGAATCGTACCTGAGAGAGTTGAGATAAAAAAAATTCTGTAGCTTCTTCAACATTCTTCATGGGAAGCTCAAACTTGGAAATCCCATCAAGTCTAAGTCCACCCTTCATGTTGAACTTTTGACTGCAACTTGAAGAACTGTTGTAGAAACCCTAGTAGAAGCTAGGTCCTGGATGAAGTGTGGTGGATTGCGAAACTGAAGTCATGGATGAATTCACCCTACTGAGGTGAGATGGATCAAGGTTAGATCAAACCAATTCTGTGGATAGAAGAGCTGGATCCAGGAAGCCCTAGGGTTTGGTCCTGCAGTATTTAGGTCAAAAATAAACTTTCACCAAACTGATTTGGCCTCCACAGAAAGATGTGCCCTAGGAGGGCGCGTTGTCCTATGCTCCTTTCGGGATGATCTAAGGTGAAAATACACCAAAAAAGTGGAGCCCTACTCTTCGACAATGACTCCTAACACTGCTCTGATACCATGTTAATTGAAAACTGCAAAACCAAGATTACTAGAAGAAAGACAAAGCACAAAAACAGTGTGTGGATCTCATTTCACCACGATGATCACAAAGATCATCTCCCAACCGTAGACAAATTAATGTCACCCCCGAGCTCGCGCTTCCTAGAGAGAAGAATCTCGAAGATTGGAGAACCCCAAAAACAGTCTCTTCCAGTAGTAGCAAACTTGTCTCCTCATTTAAGCGAACTTGCTTGAGTTTCTTGATCCAAAAATGAAGTGGGGTGCCTGTTATTTATAGTGTAAGTTGCTTAGTAAATTAAATGTTTACTTGGGGCCGATTTGTATTAATTTATGACTTTTCTGGGCCGACTTGTGTTCTCTTTTGCAAGGCCGACTTGAGGATGATCTGCACTTAACTACTATTCCAACACTCATAGTGACAGCGCACAACACTCTTCTAAAGTTGAATTGCTAACCAAGATGTATGTAGTGAAAAAGAGTGGGAATAAATGTCTTTATCAAGGCTTCTTAAGGTGACTATTTCAAATATCCTCTCAAACGCTCTATTTCCCACCTAGAAAATTCCTTCCAAACTTCGTTTGAATGGTCAAAATGTGTGTGTAAGTGCTGTAGGGAGTTGTTGTGTTGTACTGGGGAGTTTAGTTTGAGACACGGAGTCTGGGCGAGTCTCATGAGTTTCAGCGAGTCACATGAGTGGTGAATCTCCTTGGAGAGTAATCTCACTCAGGACTCGACAAGATTTGCGAGTCTTAATTGAGTGGAACAACACTTATTTTAAACTTTGACATAGTAAAAAAATTTCAAATCTAGAAATTCTACCACAAAGATGAGTGTTTTTTTCATAGTGATGAGCCTATTACATTTGGTAGACCTATAGAAGTTTCCCAATTGCCACTTCAATCAGCATTTGTGAGCATCTTCATATTTTTAAGTGGGGGTGCCTCTACTGGATCTTTCTATCAAACCTTGAGCTTTACCCAATGACCCCGCAATTGGCTTAGTGGAAGCACAATGGGAGTACTCAGGTCCTCCTCTGCATAGCCTTGGAGACTAGCAACCCTCTATTTGGCAGCCAGGTCATGAAATGGGATTGTTTTTAAGTTTGGTCCACCGAGGTCAGTTTAGCCTTTTGTCAACGAGGTAAAAATTTTAGTGCATTTACCAACAAGCCATGAGCTAATCCCTATTCAAATGTTGATTATTGTTCTTTATTGAATGTTTATTTCAAATTAGTGTCTTCATTGTTGTGTACCTTAGCGTCTTGATCTGTTGCATGAAATGGTTTATGATACAATGTGTTTGCCTCATAAACTCCAATCCTTGTGCTTTCAATGGCACATGCCTTTGCAGAGTATTAAGCCATCCACAAGTTTGTTTTCCATTCTCAAATCTCAATATGTTCTGCTTGACCTAGAGGGTATGAGTTTTAAAGGGATGAGGCCAAGTGCAAATCCAGGGTGTTAGAAAAATATGAAAACAGAAGCAAACAACGATAACAATAGAACATGAGATTTATGTGGAAACCATGCTGTGTGCAGGTAAAATCATGGGGAAATGGCAGCTTCGATCTTTCATTATTATTTGGCAAAAACTTACGTTGCTTTCGTCTCTTGTGATATACATTGTCAGGGGTCAATTTTCTTTTATACAATACATATGAGGTTTCTAGAAGGGTCTAGAAATTTTCTCCTTGGGGGCTCTGCCCCAGAACCCCCAAGATGCAAGGACTCAATCCTTGCATCCCCAAACACTAGCCCCCCCCCATGACCCCTTTGCACACCCAGCACATACGAATCGTGCGAGTGAATAGTCATGTACCACTATACAAGAAAATGTCAGAGATCTGGATATTGACTTCACCTCCTAACACTGGGTGGAGTATGTGACATGTTGTTGTGTATCTTAGCTTCTTGATCTTCTGTATGCAAAGGTTTGTAAGTTAATGCCTTTGACTCATAGTTCCTAACCCTTGTGCTTTAAATGGCATAGGCATTTGCGCCGTGCGGTATTAAGTCATCCACTACTTTGTGTTCCATTTTCAGGGTGGTTTGTGCCACCTAAAGGGCAAGAGTTTCAAAGTGACAAGGCCAAGTGCAAGTCCCGTGTGGAATAGTTTACTTGTCAACTTAGCACTTCAATTGAAGGAAGTCCACTCTATGCGGTGTAGCCCATACGACTTGACCACTACAACATGGACTTGTAGTTGTACTTGGTTTGATGCTTAATATAGGCCAAGTGAAGATGGCCTGACAAAAGTTCAAAACTCCCCTCCAACAAGCAAGTTTCTTTGATTCACAAGTAATTCAATTTTTTTTTATGCTTGACAAGTTTGACTTGTCAAGCTTGACCCAAGGGCCAAAACCTCACTCATCCTTACTCTAAAAATGAACAAAAGAAAAGGGTTATTTGAGTGCACTGACTCTTACCCTTAATCCCTGAGCTCATTGAGTTGTTTACTGAGTCAAGTCTGTCTAGGCTCTACTATGCTTCCAACAAAAGAAGAAAAGACATAAGTTTGTAAGACTGGTTAGCAAAACGAAAATACTACCTTGGGGTTAAAGATTGTACAGTGTATTACACTGAATGGTTGAAAGGAGACCCACATTAATCTTAGATGGTGATAGATTGTTGGCAACATAAGGCATTCTAAGATCTCTTAGTGGCAACTGTAGTATTTATGAAACAATAGGATGGTCACTTGTTGCAAAATTGATTCCATGTATAGACTTGTATTATGTTAAATGTCAAATTTCAAAAGTGAATGGCAAGGATGGCATATATGCTTTTATAGAGTAGTGTAATTGAGAAAATTATAACAATCTTTGCTTTCTAGACAAATGCAGGCATCCATTTCAAGTAGACATTTAATGCTATAAACCCAAAAATTGGAATTTGCCTTTTTCATTTTTATTTAGTATAAAAAAATTGTAGATTGAGTACTAACCGCTGAAAATTCCAGGATGGTCACTTGTTGCAAAATTGATTCCATGTATAGACTTGTATTATGTTAAATGTCAAATTTCAAAAGTGAATGGCAAGGATGACATATATGCTTTTATTGAGTTGTGTAATTGAGAAAGTTACAACAATCTGTGTTTTCCAGACAAACGCAGGCATGCATTTCAAGTAGACATTTAATGCTATGAACCCAAAAATAGGAATTTGGCTTTTTCATTTTCTTTAGGATAAAAAATTTGTAGTTTGAGTACTAACTGCTGAAAATTCCAGTAATTTTCCAGCAGTAGATTGGATAGCAGATTAGACGACACTAACAGCAGGAAAAAAATGATAATAGCTACTAGTGACAATGCCTGAATGCTCAAAAATCTTCGGCACATAAAGTTTGAAACTATCTCAAGAAGGCATGGATGCCAAATCAGGCCAAATCCAAGGCAGTATGGACACTGCTCTTGGCCTAGATAGTCTCTTCCAGACTAGTTTCAATAACACACTTGCCAAAAAGCCCCTACTCTAATACCTAAGACTCATTTTATAGGTAGTGATCCCACTTTTTTAGAGAAAAAAGAGACTAAGAATCCTCGAGTGATACTTATGAGTGGGAGTTACTAAACACCAAATATAGGTGGACTTACCAAAGATCTCATGAATGAGAAGTACATTAATGAAAGCATCCACAACAACAACTATTAATGTTAGCATATGCAAGCATACATTAGTAACTCTTAATGCTAAGCAAAGAAACGAAAGATGCTCCCACGTTATTATTATCACTATCAAAGAATCCTTGAGTGACACTTATGAGTGGGAGTTACTAAACACTAAATATAGGTGGACTTACCAAAGATCTCATGAATGAGAGGTACATTAATGAAAGCATCCACAACAACTATTAATGTGAGCATGCACAATGATGGTCATTAATGTGAGCATGCATCAGTAACTCTTAGTGCTAAGCAAAGAAACAAATATGCTCCCACATTATTATTATCGCTAACAAACTGGGTTATTTCCTATGTAGTAGGAGAATCGTTCTCGGCCTTTAGGATGCTCATTCTCGAATTTCTGACATCCTAGGGTACTTTGGAACTTGTAGGGAACGTTCCAAATCCAGCAGGAACCGTTCTAGATGGTTGGGAACTTATTGAGAACTTTTAGCCTCTAAAATCGGGAACTTGGGGACTTTCTCTTGCGTCTTTCCTTCACTAGGAGCTTCCATGCATTCATGTTCACCACCAATTGAAACTGAAATTTCCAAAGAAGAGGAGAAGGAGATGCGAGGACGCACTTGAGGCATTTTGTAGCCTGGGAGTGAATGTACGAAACACTAAAGACAAACAAATGAAAGTTACAATGTCATAAAACTTTTTTATGAGTAGTTCTTGAATTAAATATATACTTGACCCACCCATCATCGTCTATGGGATCATTTCATCTTTATTGATGTTTGGCTTATTTGTGCATGTCTTTGAAAATGTGGGATCCTCTCCTTGGAGGGTTGTTATTTGTTAACCGCATTTCGATTTCCTTGTGACCATACATATACATGGTTGACTTAGGAATTTTTCTCTAGAAACTAAGTTGTAGGAAAAGCCTATTTTGTGCTACCTTGTTGAGTTGGTGCACTGGTCTTTCTCTACCACACGTGCAAGAGTATTTACTCGTCCCTATGCTGAATTCTAGCAATGACTAATCAATAATGAATGTAAATCTATTTTGACTTTTTATATATTAAATAAAAGAAAGTAAATATATATATTTTATTATTGACTTTATGAATAAAAAAACTTTTAACCTATGTTGCAGTGGGACCCGTCCCCCCCAAAATTTTCTGCGTTTCTTGCGTTCCCGCATTCTGGGGACTTTAGAACTCCTCGAAAACGTCCCCAATTCATCGAGGACTCAGTTGGGGACTTTGAGACTTATGAGCTGTACCCTAAACGTACCTGTCAAAATTGGGGACTTTTCAAGACGTCCCTCAACCAATCGGGGACTCTTAGACGTCCCTCAATTTACACAATTTAAAATTAAAAAACAAAAAAATTAAAATTTTTAATTAAAAAACCTATCCTAAACCTCCCCCTATTCCTCTAACCTGCAACCCCCTCCCATTCTCTCTACTCTATCCTACGTTTCTAACCTACACTCCAACTCACTACACCTGCATAACCCTATGGTTTACCCATCACTCCAACACTCTAGCACCTGCATAATCCTCTGCACTATGGTTACCCATCACTCTGTGTGTCTCTACTTGCTAGGTCGGCTTCCGTCTATAGTCCCGTGCACGACTCCCCTATCTATGGCTCCCCTTCCTGCAATCCCACATGCGTCCCTCTCAACTTGAAGAGCACAACTCGTGGCCCCCTCTTTAATCTTTGGCTCTCAGCACATGCTCAAAGTTTGAGTTCATGGCTCAACACAGGCTCACACTCACAATGAGTTTGCCCCCTCTCAGCCACAACACGCTGCAGAGCATAGGTATTTCATATTTGATATCTTACATTTTATTTTATTTTTTTGGGTAAAAATCTCAGCACATTCTATTATGGTTTTATAAAAATATAATTTAGTATTTACAAATGTCATTATAAATATAAATTTATTTGTTATTTAAATTTTGAAATGATTCATCTTTCATGTATACAATGTTGTAAATTTTTGTTACTGTTTTGACTTTCAAGTTTTAAGTTATTGTTTAATAGTTAACTTAGAAGTTAGAACTATTAAAAGTTTTCAGTTTTAGATCTTAGGCATGTATCTTGAGTCTTTATATATATATATATATATGTAAAATTGTCGTTCCCTGAAAAATTGGGGGTGCGCACTAGCCGTCCCGGAAACTCGTCCCGCGTCCCTGAGGTAAGTGCAACATAGCTTTTAATTAATTGAAAATAGTTTTAAATCTTTCTTTAATACAAAATTCATTGTAATATCCCAAATCCCGATATTTTCTATGTCTATACAAATATGCTGATACAACGGGGCATGCAAACTGCCAAGCAAAAATCCCTATTTTATAGGAAAAATTAGGGTTAGGGTTTGCGAGATAGAATGAACACTTACCACTGATAAGCCGGCTGAACTGCTCCGGAGAAAGTATGCAAGCACCGGATACTGGATCGGAAATAGGTGGATCTCCTTTGCTCCAGGTGAACCCCAGCAACAAGACGCCCCTGTCAGAAAAGGGTGACGCCCTCAAGGAAGGAGGTGTCCGATGGAACTGCGAATTTGTCGGGTCGATAGGTTTTCAGTGCCGGAGAGAATGCCTGATGCATGCGGAGGTTCTGAGACCTCTAGGCAGGGTAACGAATTGCTTCAAAGAGGCAGCTACTCACGCCCTGGAACCCCGAAACTGCTAATAACTGCTTCGGATGAGCCCTGATGGATCTGATAATCACTGGGTACCGGAGTATGAAGCTGCTGATGAGAATGGTGCCTGAGTTTCGGAAGGAAACTGAGATATGAAGGCCCAACAGCTGATTAGGGCTTTCTGGCTGAAAACCCCCTCTTACGGCTGCACACATGTCCCTGCAACGATCTATACCACGTACTAGATAACTGATGAATGAATAAAGAACAAGTGGTGAACCTGTATGGCTTACTCGGAATAAGACTAGGACATATGTTTCACTGCCGAAATCCTGTTAGCTGAAGACTCCGTCTCCAACCCCAACTGCTGTGCTGCTATCCAAGAGCTCCCAAAATAATCATAATCCAAAGTGAAGTCTCGTTTCGCTTTATCCTCTATTTATAAAGTTCAACTGCGCAAAACTTAATCTTTGACCTAATTAGGTCACTTTATCTTCTAATTTGCCATTGACTTGCATGCATGCGGATGGAGACTTAAAGAGTGCATGCATTATTAAATAATGCTAGGATGGCATGCACGAAGGTGGCCTTTGGCCCCGGTGGCCCTTCTCGACCAAATGATGATGCCCTAGATCTTCTATGGATGGCATCAGTTCTTAGCTGATTCCCCAGCTGTCAGTAACTGCTCAAACCCACAGGAATCACATAGGTTAGCGGTTTTGGGGCCTTAAGACCTAATTGGAAGAGGACATTACAGTCCTCCCCGCTCGAGATTGCTTGTCCTCAAGCAACTTCAAATTGGGATGCTGCAATACCTGTTCACCTTCCCAGGTGGCATCTTCTGGTGGTAGTTCCTTCCATTGAACTAAGTATTCCCTGATTACCCTGTTCCTAAGCTTCCTCTCTCTAGTCTGAATGATCCGTTCGGGAATTAGTATCAGCAGTCCTTCATCATCTAAAGGAGGCAATTCGGTGGATGGAGCAATGTGTTGCCCGAGGGTCTTCTTCAGGCTAGATACATGGAACACGTTGTGAATTTTGCTTTTCTGAGGAAGTTCTAGCTCATATGCCACCTCTCCCACTTTTCGGATTATTTTGTAGGGTCCATAGAAGCAGGGTTTCAACTTCTCTGCTCCTTTCTTCTTAAGCGAGGACTGTCTGTAGGGCTGGAGCCTTAAGTATACTAAGTCCCCTACCTCGAAGCTCTGTTCAACCCTGTGTTTGTCGGCATACATCTTCTGTTGATTCTGGGCTGTTTGGAAATTCTCCTTCAGTATTTTCAGGATGTCCTGGCTGTCCTGTATCCAATCTTTAGCCTTAGGAGCCCTACTGTCTCCGAATGCCAAATCTGCATAGTCCAAGGCCTCGTATCCATATAATGCCTTAAAAGGAGTCATCCTAATAGACATGTGATAAGTAGTGTTGTAGCAATACTCCCCTAGGTGTAGCCATTTGATCCAGGTCCGCTGCTGTCTTGCTACATAATTCCTTAGATACCCTTCGATCCATTTGTTGACTATTTCTGTTTGCCTGTCACTCTGGGGGTGATAACTCGTACTAGTAGCCAGTTCGGTCCCCACCAACCTGAACAGTTCCTGCCAGAAGGCACCCGTGAACCTGCTATCTCGATCACTGACAATGGTCTTAGGCAACCCGTGTAACCTGAAAACCTCCCTGAAAAATAACTCCGCTACTTGAGCTGCCGAGTAGTCTGATGGTATCGAGAAGAAATGTGCAAACTTGGTCAGTTTGTCAACTACTACATATAAACAATCCCGCCCTTGGACCTTGGGCAAGCCTGTAATGAAGTCCATGGAGATGCTCTCCTACTTCTGTTCTGGAATCGATAATGGCTGGAGTAACCCTGCGGGGTGGGTGTTCTCAATCTTGTTCTGTTGACAGATGCTACATTCCCGGACATGCTGCATAATCTCCCCCTTGAGGCCCTTCCAAGAGAACCTCTCTCTGATCTGCCTGTAGGTCTTTAAGAAACCTTGATGCCCTGATAAAGGAGAATCGTGGGCTGCCTGAATGATCTTCTTCCTCAATGTGGATTCTGGAACGAGGTATATTCTGTCCTTGTAATAGATGATGTCATCCACAATCCTGTACCTGTCATCCTGAATTTGCCCGTCCAGCAATTTGCAAGCGAATTTATTTTTGGAGTATTCCACTAAGAGAAGTGCCCTCCAATCCGTGGATATACTACTGAGAGATAATGGGGATGGACGCCTGGATAATGCATCAGCTACTACATTATTCTTACCTTTCACATACTCGATCTCGAAATCATAGGCTTGTACCTTGCTGACCCATTTCTGCTGTCGCTCATTCAGTTCCTTCTGTTCCAAGAAATACTTGAGGCTGTTATGATCGGTTTTGATTTTGAACTTACTGCCCACCAGGTACTGTCTGAATTTTGTGAGAGCATGCAAGATGGCTGCAAGATGGCCAGCATCTCCTTGTCATATATGGAGTAATGACGCTCGTAGTTCTTCAGTTTACAGCTCTCAAATGCAATAGGGTGATGATTCTGCATCAACATTGCTCCTAACCCTTCCCCTGAGGCATCACATTCTACCACAAAAGGTTGTGAGAAATCTGGTAATGCCAGAACTGGACAAGAACTCATAATAACCTTCATCTCCTCGAAAGTTTTCTGTGCTAAGTCTGTCCAAGTGAACGCTCCTTTCTTGGTGAGATCTGTGAAGGGTGCTGCAAATTGGGAGAATCCCTTAACGTACCGTCGGTAATAAGTACACAGACCTAGGAACCCTCTCAACTCTGTAACTATTTTTGGCGCAGGCTAATCTCTGATAGCCCTGATTTTCTTCATGTCAACCTGTACTCCTTCTGCATTGATTACGTGTCCTAAGTACAGCATTTCTTTCATGCCAAACTCACACTTGGACATTTTTGCATATAGTGAATGCTCTTCTAAAATACTCAATGTTTCGTCCAGGTGTTTCAGATGTTCTTCCCAGGTTTTGCTGTAAATCAGGATGTCATCAAAGAATATCAGCAAAAATTTACGTAGCTGTGCTCGAAAGGTATGGTTCATGCATGACTGAAAAGTGGTCGGAGCATTGGTCAGTCCGAAGGGCATGACCAAAAACTCATAGTGACCATAATGACAGCGGAAAGCTGTTTTGGAGATGTCCTGGTCCCTTACCCTGATCTGATGGTACCCCGAGGGCCGAGCGAAGATCGATCTTGGAGAAGTATTGAGCTCCCCGAAGTTCATCCATGAGTTCGTCAATTCTAGGAATGGGATACCTGTTCTTGATGGTCTTTTTGTTAAGTGCTCGATAATCGATGCACATACGCAGAGTACCATCCTTCTTTTTAACCAGAACTACTGAAGATGCAAAGGGGCTAGAACTGGGTCGTATATAACCAAGCTCCAGTAATTCTTTGATGGTTTTCTCTATCTCATCCTTGTACCTCTTGGGATGCCTGTAAGGAGTGGTGATGACTACTTGTGTTCCCTCCTCTAGCTCGATGATGTGTTCAAAACCCTGGTCTGGTGGTCTACCTGATGGAAGGTCCTGAAAAACCTTTTCATGTTTCTGTAGCAAGGCTTGAATGTCACTGGGGTGTTGTGAGCTGGTCTCTGGGGGTTTCCTGAAGGTGACAAAACATTCTGCAGCCCATTCTATATCATCCTGTCGGAGCACTGCCTCCATTCTCTGTGACGAGACCGGTTTTGGGGGATAAGTGTTCATGCCCCTCAAAACTACCCGTTTCCC